>PVKZ01001959.1:0-287872 GCA_004027375.1 Macroglossus sobrinus
AGAAAGAAAGAAAGAAAAAGAAAAATCAGAGGAAACTGGAAGAGTGTGGGTTAGAGGATGAGTGGGAGGCAGTAAGATTAGAGAAGATGCAGATTCATAAATGGATGAGAGTTAAGAGATAATGAATGACCTAGGAATCCTGAGCTTATTTGGTGAACATTGAAAACAAAGTTATTGAGCATGATGGAATTGTGGCATGATCTCGAAGACAGGTTATTACATTAAAGCTGCAAGTATTGGGGCCGGTATTTCCAGGATACTCTTGCTGGAGCAAACACAGTTTTGTAAAACTCAATTATAGACCACTTTGGCCACACAGATATGGGGATCTCTATAAGAAATAAATTGATCTTTAATATATCCATGGGTAAATATTATATGTCTTCTTTTCTCTTTTATTTGTTCTGTTTTTGATAGCTCTTTGAAGTATAACTGACGTAGAGTCCACTTCTAAAGCACACAATTTAACATGTTGTGATAATGAAGCCATCACCACAAGCAAGATGAAGAAAATATCCACAACTCCCAATGTCTCCTCATGTCTCTTTACAGTCCCTCTCGCCTTTCCTCCCTCCCTTTAGTCTTTAGGCAATCACTAATCTGCTTTCTGTCATTATACATTAATTGATATAATATAATTTTATATGAATAGAACAATATGATATGTATTCTTATTTTATCTGGCTTCTTTCACACAGCATAATTATGTTGAGATTCATCTACGTTGTCAAGTATATCAGTACGATCAAATCCACGATTTGTTTACACATTCACATGTTGATAGTTATGTGGGTTGTTTCTATTTCATCGCTAGTACAAATCGATCTGTGATGAACATGCATGTACGAGTCTGTACAGACAATGCTCTCATTTCTTTTTGGTACATACCTAGGAATAAATAGGCTGAATTATATGATAGGTGTATGTTTAACTTTTTTGAGAATCTGCCAACTGTTTTCCAAAGTGAGTGTACCATTTACGTTGCCACTGGAAGTGTATCAGAGTTCTAGTTGCTCAGTATTATTATTATCCTCTGTTGATCACTGCTTTTTATTTGGAGGTGTTAATGACATTTACAGCTAATGGTATTATTGAAATGGTTAGATTTAAGTATATCATCTTGCTAATTGTTTTCTATTTGTCCTATCTGGGAAACGACAGCTTCAGGAGAATTTATGTCTGACCACGAAGCTTTGGGTCAGTGGTCACTGAAACAGTAGTTTTCAGGACTAAATTCTTCCTTATTGTACTAATAAACAATTACTACTTAGTTGCATGGGTGATCTGTATATTCTTTTTCACTATCAAGACAACCCAAAAAAGCAAAGTTCTAAAAAATGTAACTTCCCACCCCCAAAAGTTTACTTTATTGTACAATGTCACCCTCTTTGTAGCTAACATTTAGACCTCAGATATAGACAATATATTTCAAAAACTGCCCAAAGGTATTTTTAGATTCATCTAAGATTTTGCTTGTATCCTGCAGACAATGAAAGTGCTGTGTATTTCATTTAGGAAAAATACTGTATCATTTTCCTCTTTAGTTAGTTTAAAGGATCTCTAGGTAGGGCCATGTACAAATGTAAATGTAAATATATATACATATATATGTATATATATATGTGCACTTATTTTTAGAAGCTGTATTTTTTTTACTAAGTATAGTGTTATTCAGTAAAAAATTGCTGAATGAAACTTTAAGAATAAATTTCTATTTTAGGAGAGTAAAAGGATACAAAATAATGACTTGGTACTGTAATAAAATTCTGTCCATTTTATTAAAACTTCACATAGGTAAGTAAATCATTTTTTAAGCCCATTTTATTGTTTCACTTCATCCAAGTAAGTTGGCTCAGTGAGAGTATCACTGATGAAGACATGTACAAGTTAGCACCACACATCTGTAAATGCAGATAGCCACATAAACCTTCCAATATGTACAAAACCCTTTACACACACAGATATTTACAGCTAATAAATAACATTTAAAGCCAAAGCATTGTTGATATATAATATATAATGAAGTCTGTAGAAGCCGGAGTTCTCAGGGCCATACACTGGTTTGTTTCGTATTTTCTTAAATTTGTGCGCCCCTTTTCAACACCCAAATCCAGAAAAATTAATGAATTATCAAGAAAGGGGGATGCCAACCACTAATTGCACACTTTATTTTTAGAGAGAATCCATGCCAAGCCAGATGATGTCAATCACAACATTTGTCCTACTCTGTAGAGGCACAACCGTATTTCTCAGATGAAGGGCTGAAGTTTTGGTACCTTTGGAACATTTCTATTCCAGGTTCCAATAATTTCTCGTCGTTCACCATCCAAGCCACGCTGAGCTGAATAATAAACGTACATGCGGGGCTTCATACATGAGTATGTGCTCAGACACCCACACGTGTTCACAGCTTGGATTTCCAGCAATAGCCTCTGAGATATTTGACTTCTATATCATTTTATATTAATATATATAAAAGCATTCTGAAAATAGGAGATCTAGTTTATAAATAATTGCTCACTCATTCCAGACTAGTTGTTAAAAACGATCAATCTCCTGACATTTCATGTGGCTCCGGATTCTTTTAATGGCCCACAATGATTTTAAGCACTATTTATGAAAATATCCCAGTAACTTTTTCATTTCTTTACTTAGTAAAAACAATTCTTATCTAAAATTTATAGGAGTTTGCGCAATGCAAAAGTTGATTTTGAACACATATTTTCTTATCAAAACCAGAGAAGAAAGAGACATGCTCAGCGTATGACTGAAGCATGAATGAGATAAGCCTAAAACTGAATAGAAACCGTTGGATATTAAATGGCCTCAAATCAGTGAATGTAGTTTTGAAAATCTGGTAATAAAATTATAGTATTTTATTTCTCCATAGTTAAAATTATGTGTCAGCTGAGGATAACAGGCTCATTTTAAACACCTACCCAGGGAACACTGTTAAAATATAACCTTGAGACAAAGCAAAAAAAGGAAGGGAAAGATTAAGCAATAAACTGCAAAGCCTATTAAGACTTAATTTATCTAAATTTTATATCTCCTTTAATTTGTAACTTCATTATGATGCAACCAACTGCAAGGAGTATATAAAGGTTCATTTCCATTCAGTTCTCCATTGCTCTCAGTCGCTGGTTCCTGGTAACTCCTGGCGACATCCAATGGCAAGTGGAGAGTAGGCATTTGACTAGTAAGGAATGCGTCAAACTCATGTCACCAAAAATCATTTTCTATATTCAGATTTGGAAGAAACTTTGAGAAGGTATCTGTTCATAAAATGCAGAGTTCCAATTAAAATGTGAGCTGCTAACCAATTTTAGGCTATGTCTAACCTCATTATATAAAGATGTTTTATTATTTTACCACGAGGCCAAACAATTCTTATTTCTTTCTCAAAGGACAAAATACAGTACTTTTCATGTCTGCTATCTTCTAACATTGTAAGATGTGTTATTTGGCCACTGTACTCCTCAAATTGAATTAGCCACTTTTTTAGTATTTGAGACTGTCTCTTAAAATAACTAATAAGGATATAGCTGGGATTAATACTCAGAAAAATTCACTTTTAAGCACCCAAAGCACTGGGAATCTTTTATAAAAGTTATTGCATTCTTCACAGAATTCATGTGCTGTTCTATCTTCTGTAGATTTGCCCGGTTTCTGAGAAAAGAACAGAGGAAGAAGGGCCATTTATTATCTGCCTAGTGTTTTACAACCCTCTCCTTCCCCTTCCCTCCTGATGAAAAAGAATTCGGCTGGAAGTTTGGAACAAAGGTTATGAGAATAAACCTCAAGTATTTGCAGATAATGAATCAGAGAAAGTGGCAGGCTCTTCTCGGAAATAAAAGTCTACTTAACCATGCCCCAGTAAGGAGTATCATTTCAGAGGACTGAACCAAATGGCTTCAAGGAAAATTTCTTCTAAAACTTGCCAAATGAAATGCCTGTGAGGTTTTTTATCTTATGATATGAAACTTCTAAAGAGTTACATCAGAAGATGAGAAAAGACAACTTTTCGAGTTAATTTAGTTACAGAGGAGAGAAACTGCAGGAAGTCGTTAGCCTGATTCATAATTACCTCCTAGATAAAGTTCAATTGCATAAGAAAAAGCTAAGTATCTGTTATCTCAGTTATCCTGCAATCAAATGAGGAATGTATCATTAGACTTTCTCAGATAAATTCTTGTAACTTTTGACAAAAAATACCTTAAAAACAGCTGGAGTTATTTCCTAATTTGGGGGGTTTTGTTTATACAAACAAAATTCACATATAGATTAAAGTTATTAATGATTTGGGAAGAATATATGTATGTATGTGTGTTTGTGTGTGTTTCTAAGTGATATAAATTTAAATATAGAACTTCATATGGGAGCCCCTTTCTAAGACCTAAAGCAAATGTACAATTGCCTCGAAGTTGTGAAGAAATACAAAGCAATGAATCTCTTAGTAGAACAGTCTCCACTTGGGAAGAAATTCAACTACTCTGCCTGGCTCAGTACCAGTAACTATTCTCCATGTCAAGTTTATCTCAAGTGTCTTATATTTATGTTTTTAATCCAGGTGGCTTCATCTTGCCCCTCAAAATCTATATGCCATAATTTCATTTGTGTAAAACAACAAAAAATATATAAATATTATGTCTGCATAGAGGAAATCTGAAAAGACAAATATATAAATATTATGTCTGCATAGAGGAAATCTGAAAAGACATATAGGCATATCTCAGAGATAATGCAGGTTCGGTTCCAGACTACCGCAATAAAGCGAGTCACGTGGATATTTTGGTTTCCCAATGCATATAAGTTTACATTATACTATAGGCTATTAAGTGTGTAATTACATTATATCTTTTAAACACCTTAGTTTAAAAATAATTTATTGTTAAAAAATGCTAACCATCATCTGACCCTGCCAAAAATGCACCAGTGGGCTCCCTCTATGTAGAGTTGCCACCAATCTTCAACTTGTAAAAAACGCAGTATCTGCGAAGGGCAAAAAAGCAAAGCATGATAAAACAAGATATGCCTATAAATTATAATGCTAATTTGGGAGTTTTCCCTGGGTAATAGAGTCACAGTGAGTTTACTTTCTTTTGGTCTCTCTTTCCTAATGTATCTATAATCCATAATTATCCATGGATAAATTACATTATAAAACAAATTAAAACTAATAGAGGTGTTCCACATAGGGCCTTTAATATACTTTTTCTGACTTGGCAATTTTTATTCTGTACTTTTGTCTACAAATGTAACTGGGAAAAGACAAACCAAAAGCAATTGGTTTTTTTTCTATTTCCCAATTACATTGTGACCAGCCTTTCCCAATGTTTCTTGTGTCTCTGTCTTGTAAGACATGATCTAAGCTTTTCTCTCTTTAATCCTGACTCTCATTAACACTTGGCATCTGTCAGGGGAACGAGTGGAGGAATGAAAGTGGCATAGTGCAGGAATTCTGGAAGGGATAGAGAAGGTCACGCGCTTAGTATTTCCACTTAGTACTGACATGCTGGAAAGATTCGACTGCCAGCTGCCTTGTGGATTAGCCTTAAAGGTCAGGTAGAAAGAGCCAGGGAGCTGTTTTTGAGATAGGGAAGACCACCCTAGGGTTTGGACTGTAAGAATCAGGGCAGGTCTAAAGTTCTGGGGCAAAGAGCACAGCATGCAGCAGCGCCCCATGCTGTGAAAGTACAGGGTACCTGGAGGGCTTTAGCCCATGATGCTCACCAGCCAGACTTTTTATTCAGAGACCTGTCATGGCATTTCACAAATACCACAGCTGGCTTTCCTTTCTGCAGACGAGATACCTTCTCCCTGGAACAGAAGATCACCCTGTGGAAGAAAATGGGTGTAAATATGAAATCCAGAACAAAACAAAAAAAAATGACTGTTCAAAAATGTATGATTCAGTCAGGGCTGTTTAAATCCTACAGGATCAGTCTGATTGTTTTACTATTTCCAATAATTAACTGCTTACACTCAGGCTATTCTGGTGAGCAACACATCTGAATCAGAGGATTATATGAGGACCTAACTCCCACCGTTCGGCAATAAAGCTGGTTAGTCAATCTAGACAGGTATACAAATAGCCTGGAGCAGTCTTAAAATCAGAGGGATTTCATTCACCAAGAGATGATACAAGATCAACTTCTTGGTGTCTGTAATAGGGAATCTGCAAACCAGCCTCCAATTTGCCCTCCATAGAAACAAATGCTCTGCTTCTCCAGACACAACCTTTTTTTATTATTATAAAAGAAAATGACTAAAGAAAAATAATTTATTAAGCCTAGTTAAAGAGTCATTTTTATTAACAATAATAGCACATCATAGTTTGAAAAACCTCTGTATGTTTAATATAAAAGTTTTAGAACTACGGAGGTCTCCATGCAATTCATTGTATAGATATATGTGGGGCAGGACTGGAAAGACAGGGTAAGATTATATTAGAATCTCATCCTTGAAAAGGTTGGTTTTGCTCTTTGAAAGTCAAAGTACCACCTCTAAGGTTCTTTCCATAACCGTTTTGTGCTTGCAAGAAACAATGGGAAATAAGTCAAGATTCCTAACTTCTAATCTCAATTCTTACTTAAAACTGTGATCAGCGTGGAATTTATGTTGTCTTTTCATGAAACACAGAAATACTATTACTTGCCTAGTATGATAATAAAAGACAAAGCTCACTCAAGTTTCACCTGAACATTGATGGCTCCAGATACTACCTCTTGGTAATGACATTAGAGGGATACTGCAGAGAATGGAAGAAAATGAATGTAATTACTTCTTTTGAGTCTCTCCTGCTTTTACTCTGATCTTCTCGACAGCAAAGCCAGGGTTGTGCCACCAGCTGGACCAGCTGAAGTATGAGTTGCTCTTCCATTTGAGTTTCAACATTAGTAGTTCTCCAATGTCCACCTCCGTGTAAATTAGGAAGGAATAAGTCTTATTTGTGGAAACTTCAGGCCTGAATACAAAATCAACATATTCGATTAGTTCTAGAAATCAGATTTTCCCCCCTTTTCTTCCTCCCAGGATATAAATAACTTTATTGTCTGGGGAATATTTTAAAAATGCAAGAAATGTCTGACAAAATACTCAAGATGAATGCCGATGGCATTTAGTATATTTCAAAAGCTATCTCCACCCCCTTTAATCACTTCCAACTTTTATCTTAGCAATATGAACTATTTAGTAAAATTCTTAAGAGAAACAAAATCCCTTGGTCAATTATTCAGAGGCATTATTTTCATTCTCACATATTCACTTGATTTGTAGTGAGCAATCTGTGAATATATGTATACTTTGAAACAATCATAGTGTACATGCAATTCTCTATTCTTTGCTTGCTTCATATTTTGCCTTCCACTTTTTGCCATGTTTTTCCTAGTTTTGTGTAATTAGTTTTCAGAAGCTACATTGATTTTATTGATTTGTTAAACCACAATTCACTTAACCACAGCCTTAATACTGGACACTTACTTTGTTTCTAATTTATGCTATTATATGTCTCACTGTATTGAACATCTTTTGCCATATAGCTTTTTAAAAAAATTCTGTTGCATATTTCTTTTTCTAGGTGTCCTACTCCTATTCCTCTGACCAATAGTTATAACAGGTAGCAGTGCCATTTATGTGGCTACTTACAGGGTGAAAGGAATGTTCTCACTCTCAGCCACAGTGCCGTACAGAGAGATCTCAAAGGCTTGGTTGATCTGTGTATCACTCTCAGTCCCAGAAAAATGGATCTTTACTTGGTAATGGAAGACTGCGGGGAGAAAATCAGAATAAGCACTGATCAGTCTTTATGAAAACACTACAGCCCCATAAAAGCAGGCAATTCAGAACCACAGACTGAATCTCACTAATGATCAAGCAGGAAGTACTCTCACATGATTATCAGTGTGGCTTTAAAAGATTTCTTCATTTCTGAACAGGGTTCGCTAATAGCAAATTCAGACCTTGAATTCTACTCCCTTTCAGAAAAGTGTGTTTGTAGTGAATGGGAAGAATCCAGGTGTATCTGAATAGCCAAGCAGACCTAAAAAATTGTCACCTTTGATGAAGGAGATCAAATCAAGAGACCAAAATACCCATGATGCTTTCTCCACGAACCCCATCTCTTCCTTGGCCATCTTGTCCCTTAGCATATTTGACATTTGTTACCATGTCACTGTGTGTTACTGCGTTTCTTCCTGTTTCGTGGGTATGTGTGACGTCCCTACTCTGTGTGTCAGCTGCTTCGGATCAGAGTGTCGTGTTCCTCGCAGTTTCTGTTCCTCCACCATCTAGCACAGAGTAGGTGTATAGCAGGCTCACAATAAAACTTATTTCATTGAATCACCAGTGAGGCTGTAAAGACTGACAGTTCCTAAAGCATTCTGTATTAGGGACAGCCTCCGGAACCAGGTATTTGATCTTAAACATCTCCCTGCCATCTCCATCTCTACAAAGTAGATGGGATGGAACAGAAGATAAGGGACTAGGAAAAGGGAGCAGGCCTGAGACGCAGCTACTAAAGGGTGAAAAGAAACGGTTTGGGGTTACAGGGAACCCTTACATGCGTCACCACAGACTGGTGCAGTCGGGAGAAGTTGGACCTACCGAGCACCCCGGAGACACTGACAGAGCACAAAGTGTCACCACACAAAATATCAGGGACGAGTGAGACCTGTCTGCATCTTCAGAAGACGCAGTCTCTTCTACACCTCACACGCACTTCCACATTCTGAGGAATCGGGGACACTAAGGGTTCCCTCATTGCTTAAAAATTTTTCTTGAATTATAGATGCTCCAAATCTCTGGTCCACCAAACGCACCTCTACAGATTCTCACAAACCACCTTACAAATGCGTGCTTCTATCAGATTTTCCTCAGGGAATTCTTCAATGTCATCCCTTCCCTCGGATGTCCACCTGGACTCCCCATAAGTCAACCTTTCTGACGCCAGTCCCTCTCACCAGGTTTATCTGATTATCTTCTCTCCTGTCTCCCCTCAGTTCCTGTAGGTCTTGCACTAAACGAGCTGCCACATTTGAAATTCAGCTGAACAAATCCATGATGAAATGGAAATATCTTAAGATGTTGGTATATTCTTCCCTCCCAAGTATAGTTGTATTTTGAAATACAAGCAGTTCTTGCCTTCACTTAAAACAAATTTTAGGGGTTGGCAAACTTTTTCTGTAATGGGCCAGATAGTAAATATTTTAGGCTTTGTGGGACATGCTGTCTCTGTCCCAACTGTTCAACTCTGCTGTGGTGGCAGGAAAGCAGCCTTAGACAATACAGAAAGGAATGCGTGTGACTTTATACTTTCTTTTTTTTAAAATTGAAGTATGATTGACATACATTATATTAGTTTAATATATTATGTTCAACATAATGGTTTGATATCTGTATACATTATGACGTGATCACCACAATAAGTCTGGTTGATATCCATCACCTTAAATAAATACAATTTTTTTCTTGTGAAGAGAACTTTTTTCTTGCATGTGACTTTATTCCAACAAAACTTTATTTACAAAAGCAAGTAGTGGGCTGGATGTGCCCGCAGGCTATAGTTTGCTGACTTTGGATGGATGGTTTCAAATGAGCTCTGAACCTGGTGCTAATGGACAGGCCAATGGTAACCATTACAGAGTACAGCGGACAGCAGAGAGGAGGGGTGGTTGTGCACTGGGCCTTACTGGTAACAGGAATTCAGAACTTTAGTAAAGTAGACCAGTGTAGCTCCCTCTCTATCAACAAACACAAGCGAGGGCTCAGAATTTAATAACATCGTTTCATTATCCCTGTTGCAATAGACAGAATCGGTATATATGATGCAATGAACGTGACTAAAAATAGGATAAAACTGATTTTCCTGTTTACAGTAGTCTCCAACTTACCTTTGTAGGGCATCTGAGAACGGGTCTTCAGATACATTTTGCTGCTTCTTTTGGCTCTGACCTTATTGATCTCATAGCCCAAGTTGTTGCAACGGTTCTTTCTGCAACTCAGGCAGAGCCCTTTCTCAAAGGCCTCTTTTGAATTGCACCGATAGGCTTTACTGGGATTTTCTTCATTCAACAGAGAGTCAATGAAGAGATGAATGGAACGCTCATGAGAGCATTTCACTAGCTGGTCCACATCTCAGGAAAAAGACACAAAGAAAACGTCAACTCTGAAAGTTCACAATGAGTGTCTCATCTTTTAAGTCTCTAAGAGTTTAGGTATGGTGTTAGAATGAAATGACCTCAGGACCCAGTCTTCGATTGCATGTCCCATTTAAGGAGGTACTTGTGGCAGCAACCTCTCACCTACCTTTAAGAATGTCAAAGTTGCAAATTTATAGGGGACTTTTGGATTTTCTGCCATCTTATATTTGTGAGTATGTTTAGAAAGCTATAAGAGACATCCAAAGTAGAATCTGATTTCCCCCATTTTATCACATCCTTCTCTTATACTGAAAGCATATAATACTTTCAGATGCTTCCACTTCTAGAAACCACATCATGAAGGGCATAATTGTTCAATGAATAGTATTTTATCATAGATACTATTTATAATTCAAGGGTTGTGTCACTACTATTGATTTTTATATTAAGTGAATCATAGAAATAATTACCATGTCAAAAGAGTGTATCTATTATCATAAACTTTTATAATTATCTAAAATGGTAACATTATGCTGTAAGTTTTATAACGAGCATATTATCTACAGGTATGTCCCATTGTCCACAAAATATGCAAAGTTCCCTTAAAACAAATAATAAATTTAACACAAGTTAGCATGATTATTAAAGTAAATATTAAGTTGATATTAAATTTTATTTTCTTCTTAAAATTTTGAAATATTTATTGTTAGAAAATGGTGATTTGTTTCTGACTTGTGCATCTCTTTAAAAGGTTGACAATGGAGGAGGGTGAAGTAGGTAAAAGGGATCAAATATTTGGTAGCTGAAGGAAACTGGACTCTGGGTGGTAATCACACAATAGAATATACAGATGTCAAAATATAACGTATACCTGAAAATTATATAATTGTAACATTGTTTACAATGTTATCCCAATAAACTTAAAAATAAATAAATAAATAAATAAATAAATAAATAAATAAATAAATAGTTGACAAAAGAAATGTGGACTAATCAACATGTCCTTTACTTATCAAAGGCCATGGAGTTTTCTTGTCTAAGTTTCACCTTTCTTGTCTTTTGTGACTGCAAGTACAGTATTCAAAGTAGTCTAGATTATAATACATAAAAGATAAAATGTCTGACTGACCACAGGAAGTACTAACCTCTAAGGTGGTCATGCTGAACACGACAGGCTTCTTTAGAAATATATCTTGACTAAACGTGCATACAGAAACTACATACTTATGGAGAATGGGTAGGACACTGGGTCAATAAGAGTTAAGAACAAAACTTACATTTAATTAACTTTTAAATCATACTTACCTCCAAGGCCTCTCTCTGCAATCACACGAATAGCTTCCCCAATGTTACATCCTGGTTGAAAAGTGCCTCCATTAGGATAAATGTCAACATGCCCTACTGGTTTCTGGATTCCAATACTTCGGCCAGGTGACCCTCTGGTGAACGTGTGTAAAACGTCTACAAAGTTCGCATCATCGGGAGAAAGGCGACTTGGAGCTTCTGCGTACTCAAAGTTGGGTCCGGCTGGATCTAGACCTTAATGGGGGAGGAGGAAGGGAAAAGGCCTCAGATAGTTTTAAATTCCTATTTGTTTTAGTCTCCATCGTTATCACCTTAGCATCCCAGTGCTTGTTATTTGAATATAAATGGCAGCCTCACAGATTCTTATCAGCTCCTATTCAATAGATTGGCTCTTTAAATTATTGAGAGTAGAAGATAGGCTTAGCATTTTCTAAAATGGAATATGGATCTCTTAAACTAGGCATTAAATAGCACACAGGATGACTTGATTGCCTTTTGTAAATTATTTCTGAACCTGGTGAGAGGCTTTTAAATGCTGATAGATTCTTTCTTCCTCTCTGCACGTGCTGACCCATCTCTTACTCCCTGCCCCATGACTGTGCTTTCTCCAAATGGCCTCTGGTGTGGATTCTTTTCTCATTTTTCCCAGTCCTGATGTGAAGGGTGCCATACATGCAACACACTGCAGAAGCCCGGGGCAGCGGGAGGAGGGACACCAGGGCTGTCTAGGCTTAACTTTGCTCTATGTCCCTTCTGCCAGCAGATGGCCAGTCCATGAGAGCAAGGCCTTGTACTCTATCTCACACCAGAAAAAGAACCCTCCCATTAAGAAATTAAGTGTCTGGGCATACAGAGAAGAATGCACACACATACGGGTATCTGACAGACATTCCCATTCTCTTTCAGATGACAGGCATCTCAATCCTTTTGTGAGAAGATGAATGGTACTGCTTTCTTACCAGTGATTCTGTTGACCTTCTTATTTGTCAGACTTCCTGCAATGCCAGCAGCATGGGCTCCGAGGCTGTATCCCAAGAGATGGATATTGTCCAGAGGATAGTTAAATTCCTCCTTTGGAAGCAAAAAAGAAAAAGGGGTTCTTACAGTTTTTTGCAGAAGATCAAAGTTCAACAAAATAAAATGATATAAATACTGTTTTCAAAATATAGGCAATACTAAAAATTAATTCTACTTATTTTAACTTTGTGTTACAGAGAGAAAAACATATACACTGATGCTGAGATTTTTCTCTTTCTTTAACAACATATTTGAATTAGAAAGTTTATCAATATATATGAAATTGAAATGTATGAAAATGTAAATTTGTATACATATGAAAATATACATGTGCATATACATCTATATGTATATTTATATAGATATGTGTATACATATAAAGACATGTATACGTATAGATACACATACATACACACACACATATATACAAATTTAACTTTAACCCATTATTTCCTACTCTAAATACCCCCCATCACTTTATTCTTTAAGGGTTGCAAAGCAATGACTAAAAATCAGAAAATATTACAGGCAGAAGGGACCACAGATACATATGTTCTAGCCTCTTCATTCAACAAATGAGAAGCCTGAGGCCTAGAGAGATGATCTGACTTGCCCAGGTTTACTCTCCTCATTAGCAAAAGAGTGAAGAAAATAACTTTTATTTTTTAATGGTCAGTCCACCAAGTATCTTACTTAAATAATTTGGCCCTATCAGAATATGAGCTTCCCTTCTACGACAAGAAACTTTTCAAAGTTTCAGAGTCCTGTGGGTAAAACTAGAAGCTAAGTCAGAACTTGTGACTCTCAACCACCTGCCAGCCTACAGATGGTACCTGCTCAACTTCATCGCTCCCCTATCCCTTAACAAAAATCTGGATCCTTAATCCATGCTAAGAAATAAATACTATTAATATTTCATCAAAGAGATGGGTATCCTAAGGGGTCAAAGCCAGGATAAAATTTCATGAACCAGCCAACTGGTCAGGCCTGAACATGACATCTTCCCTCTGCCCTGAAATAACAAGCTTTCCTCTGTTCTGCCCACTAAATTCTTGGTCTCAGCAGATCTTTTCACTAAGAAAATATCAAAGGATAGAGTAGGGCAGGACGATGCTTTGGTTTTATAGTTTAATCATTCTTACCGCAATGCTGCTTTTGGATAAAAAAACAATGCCCAGGCCCACACTGAAGATTTGAATTGCCCCAGAAACCATCTATATCTAAGTGAAAAGGAACAAAGGCTGGCCATTGGTCCAGCTCTAGCCAAGAGATCCGTTTAGGATCCTCAAGGCTCCTTCTCGCAGTCTTACCGCCATCCAGTTGATAAATGTGGCCACATCCTTCCCCACCAGCTTGGTGTACCCAGCAGACACTGGATAGTGGTGTTGGGCCCGCAGCAGCCAGTCCACCACGATGACGTTGGAGTCCGGTTCCCGCTTGTACAGGGCAGCCACGAGCTTTGCCACCCAGCTCTCATACATTCCTGTCACCTGAAGAGGATAATACAAACTGTCTTAAAGTACCCACCTACAACTTGTCACAGCTAAGTGGGCCCAACGCACCTGTATTAAATGCAAAGAACAAACCCACAAGGAAATCCTTAGACTCACACAGAAAAATCAAACCACATGAAAGACTATTCAGAGACTTGCACCCATCTGAGTAGATGAAAGGACTGGGCCCAGCTCGGGGATGGCAGACTGCGGCTTACCACACTTTCAATTTTAAAAGCACATTTTATGAATTCGGTAAAATCTCGGTAATTTACATTTTTAAAAGGAAAGATCAAGCCTAACAAGTTAAATTTTTGCAGCAGAACTACAGACTGTTTTAAAATAAATTCAGTTTCAATATTTTCAATTAGTCTAATAAATGTTTCCCAATAGAATTATATGGGGGGATGCAAGCGTACTTTTTTTCTTATAAAAAGTCACTAACATACAATATTAGATGTGCTAATAAAAAAAATAGTTTTAAACATACTAATCTCTCCATCAGAAGGTAAATTTGCTTAGCAATCTCTTTCTTAAAGCGTAAGAAAATGATCAGCTTCAGCTCACACTTTTCCACAATTCTCTCAAATTCTTTATTCGCAGAGTGGAAATGAATGATGTTTAATAGTCACATTTCCCAAATCACTAGATTGGTCCTGTTTGGAGATAAGCATTCTGTCAATGGTAATTTTTTGCTTCTTGTTAATAAAGTTCCCAAAAGTGAAAGTCAAAAGAAATATGGAGTCTTCCAATTAACTCTATTTATGCAGAATTTTAATTTATGTTTTCAGAGAGGAGACATTGGACGTCTGTGCAAAAATGCACACTTTAAAATGTTAGAAACACATCTAAAAAACTGCAGATTAGAAAATTCCACACCACCCTTCCATGAGCTTGTACACGGCAACACCCTGATGTAAATCCCCAAATCTATCCACTCCTAACATGACCTGAGAGCAGATCACATTGTAGCTCAACAAAGGAGATTTTGAAATCCATGTTCAAGGCAGTTTTTCATGGGAGACCTATATACATCTCAGAGTAATTCCAATTGAAAAAAAAATAGGAGTCTTGGATTTCCAAACCAAGAGACTTCATTTGGAACTCTGATCTTATGTGGTAGGTTTTTTCAGATGTATGCTTCCATTTTGTTTCATCTATTCACTGGACTAAAACTATCAAAATATGAGCTCTCACTCACTCCTGACACTAACAAAACTGCACAGTTTTTTGACACATTGCTGTGATCTGTAGGAGGAAAAAGCAGCCCTGAAGACGGGGAGATCTGGATTCCGGTTCCAGTTCTTCCACTAACTACTACGAGCACAGGCACCACTTTAACCTTAAAACCTACAGAACAAAGGGGTCAGACTCAGGTGTTCTCGATAAACTAATTGATTTATGCACCCCATAAATTACTTCTCGTGACCATCCTGGTTCCCCATCAACATATAAAAATTGTGTGCTTCAAAGGACACCATTATTAATGTGGGGAGAGGCGATTCATAGAATTGGAAAAGAATTTGCAAGTATGCATTGATAAGGGATTTGTATCTAAGATAAATAAAAATTTCTTACAACTCAATAATAAAAGACAAATAACCTAACTAAAATATGAGCAATAAGTCTGAATATACATTTCTTCAAAGATGTACAAATAAAGATGCTCAATATCATAAGCTATTAAGTAAATGTAAATCCAACCATGAGATCCCACTCCACACCAACTAGGATGTCTATAATCAAAAAGACAGATGGTTCCCCATCTACTTGCAGTAATAAAAATCCAGCTTTACAGCTATTTCAGGCATGAAGAGAAAACAAATTTAAAAAGGTACAAGGGTGATGGTAGCCCACTGGGAACTTAAGTAAATCTGCTTTGAACATGTCTCAGTGAGGCTGCTTCAAGTCGGGGTGCAGCCTGGGTCTTTGAGGGTGAGCAGCTAGAGCACCCACCTCGCACAAAACCCTGGGAAATCAATCGGTCCTGTCCCCACTTCTTCCCTATTCAAGGTTGGGGGCTGGCCACCCTGTGCCACTAGCTGCCTCTCAAGAGAGGATGATGTCATTTCTTCAGAGAGGGATGTTAATCACTCCTTTCAGCCAGAGGTGAGGACCTCCTACATCACCATGAGAACGCAGTGCTTAAAGCATGGGTCTGTGAAACTCAAACAGGTGGCCGAGCTCCAGCACAGCTGCGTCTAAACCACCTTCTAAAACATAGCATTCCGTGTGCCCTATGCACACTGCATGCTAAGTTTCTTGGGTTTCTTGTGACAAAGTTGTAGAATTTCCTCATTTCCCTTGATCCTCAGCCCTTGAGTCACTGAGTGGTTTACCTTAGATGAGGCAAGAAAATCCTATTTGCTCTAAAGCCCTATTATAAATTTTTCTGTACTATTGAAGTTTCCAAGGGAGACAGAGGTCAAAGAGCTAGTAACCCAACTTACTCCTACTGTGACTGATACTTACAGTAACTGTCTAACAGCTAGCTCACTTAATCCTTCCTCTTTTAATTCAACACACATAGGGCTGTAAGTAATCTGAAGGGGTGGGAAATCCAAGTACCCACCTTCTCCAACTCTGAAAAGACATTCTTTTCTAGGTTTCTAAAATCAGTACCAATTTTTAAAATCTTTGATTCTAGACATGCAGCTAAACTGAAACCTTCTTTGCAACCTCTCCCAGGGAGTCCAGCTGAACTAGCCAGTTCGCTGAGAATAGCTGAGGTCAGTTATCCAGCGTGGTTGGATTAGTTACTGCACAGGCCAACCAGCTCTGTGCAGTGAAATTCAGTCCCCCAGACAGCAGCCAAAGCTCTGAGCCCAGGCATTCAAAAGGTCAAGACCTCGATATGAAGAATACAAGTAGGACCAATGATCAAATGTGCATCATCTACCTTGATTCTGGGTTAGTTGTGTCATCTTAGTATAAGAAGGGCTCATGCTTCTAAAAACTTCCCAAAGTATAAAATTCTCTCTGGCATAAGACTGAGATGCCTGGATATTCAATTTATTCCCATCCTCTAAATGTTTATTAAGCTTGAAATTTTTTTGAAAAGCAATAAAAAGCAAGTTTCTATATACAACAAAAGCATCTCTAATACCACCAAAGATTATTTTTTCCTATTTAAATTCCTTAAAATATAGAAAAGATTTACGTTAGGAATTTGAATGTGTATTGTATCATAAGTTATGTAATTTATTACATAAATGCTGGTAAGTAGATGTATTTTATTAAAATAATCATCTGTGTAAGTTCTGTTACCTTCATCTCCATGAAAGTTATAGCAATTGTCCTATGCTGTCAATAACAGTTAGGACTAGAAGTATATCAATCATTCGCTAATTCATCTCATTAGAATTTAGTATCTTACCATATTTACAAGTTCTGACATAATGGAAAGATAAAGATATCTCTTTAACCATCCATTTTATATAAGTCCTTCTTAATAAACAATGAAATCTGCTCATTAGGAATTTAGAATATTAAAAACCAACCAAAGTAGTTAAGTAAGAACTACATCACATTAGCGTGACAATCTGGCACATTCAGAGAGAACTATTTGATTTGTATCCTTTACAAGTAAATTTAACCATAGTTTTCACCTTTTCTAATCATCTTCATGACAGTTTCCCAGCTAGCCCTTTTTCATCTCTAGAAAAGCTCCCTAAAGTTTACAATTGGAGAATGTTGGAAGTAGAGAGACAGCTAACCCAACTTCTTTGTTTTACAAATCAGTAAACTGAGGCCCAGAGTTGAGAAGTGGCTTGATCCTCATCACAGGACTGAAACCAACACCTCCGCACTCCACTCCAGCCCTCTCCTTACTCTCACAGGCTGTCTTCTTTAGGAATGGACATTTGGTGACGTGCTGGATGAATCAACATCATGTCAGGCTTCCACCAGTTCGCCAAAATGATAACCTAATTCTGCCCTGTAGTTGAGCAAAGCCTGGTTTTCCCCGTCATGGGAATAGCTGGTTCGAGGATGCCAACTCCAGACTGCGGTCAAACAAAATTCTGAAGGTCTGCGATGTCTGAGGGAAGTCATCACGAACCTGCGGCTTTAGATCCACAATCCCCAGCCCAAGCCAGAACTGCCTTTACTCAATTTTAAAGCAAAGCCATCAGAAAGCAAACACAGGTATGGGATGTGGAGACTCATCACTGGGTCCCCAACAACTAGGGCAAGCTGGTCACAGTGCCAGGTCCACCCCCGCCCACTCCTTTCAAAAGAGTGTCTCTTACCGTCCAGCCATGGATCACCACAAAGGTTTTGCTGCTGTGGTTGAAGTGGCAGTTAGCCACAGATTCTGTCACTCCAGGAATGAGATGACAAGTGTCTTCAGCTATGTCTTCAGGAGTCCTCAGAGAAAATTTACTTTCGATGTCTAGAAAATCTTTTCCTCCTATATTTTCTGAAAAGGAAAATTTAGATAGAAAGTTAATTGGAGGGTTTTCAGGTTTTTCTGTTTTTGGTTTTTTGGTTTTTTGGTTTATTGTTTTGTTTTGTTTTGCTGGAATGCTATGTTTTAGATTCACAAGCAACCACCACCAATACTATTTTTGTTCCTAAAGTTAGCAAAAAAAATTAATGAATGTGGATTGCAAAAGAATGACTGATACCCCAATGGTGACCAAAGTTCGTAGAGATGGCCTTAAAATAACTGTGAGTTAAGCAGTATTGATTTCTCCTATGTCTTTCATCCTCTCCTTCAGTCAAGGAAGTGTGGGGTGTGTGTGTGTGTGTGTGTGTGTGTGTGTGTGTGTGTGTGTGTGTGTGTGTGTAAAACTGCTATTTGAAATGCTTTAGTTAATTCAATCTTTTCTCAAGATATAAATTGGTCAAGGTCATGCCGCTAATAGTGGGAGAGAGAACAGGGACCAGAACTCAGGTCCCTTGGTTCCAGTTCAGAGCTCATTTTCATGGCTATCACATTGTATAGATCCACTTATTTCATATATTACTTCACTCTCTTTAAAGCTCTGATTACATCAAAAGGATACGTTCCCATAATATGATATAATAAGGCTTATTTGAGGGAAAACTGTTTCCTTTTCACAAGTATAACTTTTAAAAATATTAGCAATAAGAAAAGTTGGCGGCATGAGGAAGCTTTTATACAGGATGGTTTCCACTCACATGGCAAGACACATCCGTTCAAAATGTTTTAAAAAGTCATTTAGTGCGTTGTTCAGAACTACCTGTGCTCTGTATGAGCTGGCGGAAACCTGACATAATGCTGATTCATCCAGCACATCCCCAAATATTTCTTTTCCCATGTAGATCTTAACAGTCTTCCACACAAAGTCAAAGCTTAAAAAACTACCACAAGCTGGTTTTGGAAAGAATCCACTTTGGTTCTTCATAGTTAATCTTATATGACTAAGGAGAGAAAGAGAATCTTACCCTATATCTCTTTTGAAACTAAATCTAAATATTGATGCTTATTCACAGGGTGTTTGTAGACAGTGCATATCATATCACAGTGAACACCAGAAGGAAACGATATTACAGATAAAATCAGACTGTTTTACAAAGAAAGCACAGTCAAAGGGAAGTCATTATGGGAAATTTCTTGTCAAGTAAAAAAAGTAAAAAGAAAACCTATCTATTCACTATAAGAAGATGATGGCTTATAGATTTTAGATTTTGCTATTTAAAACTTTCAAAAGATAAATAACTGAGGTCGCTCGGAAGTACTTCTAATTTCTTAACCAAACTTTCTCTTTACAACTCAAAAAATGAAAATCTGTAATTTCAACATTGCAAAAGTGAGGCCAAAAATAAATATAAGAAAAATATAGTAAAGGTAAGCTAGGTATTCAAACCAAACTTACCATAATTTATATTATAAATTACCTGAGGACTGGCCAACCTTTTCCTTTTTAATTATTTTTCAAAATTCTTTAAACAATATTATAGTCATTTGCTAAGTGATTCATTACATGTAACAAGTTGATCACACACACATGCGCGCGCGCGCGCACACACACACACACACACACACACACACACACACACACACACACACATCTCCAGCACCTAAACATCTTAAGATAATTTATTCAGATAAGAGACTGTGGTAAACTATTGATATTTAAAGTTTTTTTCCTTTCCAATAGTAAAATTGCATTTGAAATCTTTTCAAGAATGCACTCTGCCTCTCATATTATTTAATGATGTAGGTCTTCCTTTTTTCTTGCTAACTGGAAAGCATGCTGGTGGCCTTATTATTTATCTGATAGTGGAGAAAAATCTTTTTAGACTTTTTAACCTGATGTTTAATCTGATTCTGCTTTAAATACCCAGAAGTTATTTTATTGTTACAAAGTGCTTTAGAAAATTTAAAACTAAATTAGTTTCACCCTCTCCCACACCTCTCCGCATCAAATAACTCATGCCTACTCACTAGCGATCTTATTTTAACATGTTCAGTTGGCAGTCTTTTTAAAGCAGAAATAATAGGAACAACCTGGCAGACATATCTCATCCACCGCCTACTTGCCAAACATATTTAAGACTTCTGCTTTGCACAACTCCAGAGGACACCACTTGCTTTTAGTCTATTTTTCCCTAGAATTATGCAACATGGTGGTCCTGTTTTGCTAGTGGTTTTGGAATGACTAAGAATATTCTTTGTAATTATTAAGATTGGCTTTGTTCATTTATACAGCACACAATACATACACACACAAAGTCTATTCAATCCGTAGATCCTGTATCAGATTATCTGTATGACTTCTTGAGAGCTTCAATTTCCCACAACCAACATTTAATGTTAGGTACATAGCTTGCAAAGAAAAATAATATGAAATTCATATGTCCTCAAGTAAATGTGTATTTGGAGATTTTTAGTTCAATTTCCAAGAAAATTACTTTTCATTTTAAGTTATAGAAAGCAAAATTGAGCCTTTGGTAGGAAAATAGTACCGCTCTATATGCCATGTGATGTTTTTAATTCTATATCAGTTCTATGTATGAAATCATAAATGTCAGTCTTACTTCCTCTCTGGTGTTCTGATAGGAATTTTCACACTACAGGTGTTTGTAACCCCTCAAGGATGTCTCAGCATCCTAGAGACAAATGTGCTTTACAAACTCCTATCAGTCCTCAAGCAACTGTCATAGGCCATGTAGAGATCGGGAGATAGACGGATCCTGCATGTGAGTCAGTATGTGCAGTTGTCCCAGTATACACCAGGATGCTCCTAGCTGACAGATGAACTGATTTGACTTCATTATTACTAAGGAAATTATTGCTTCCATATGTGGAAATGATATTAATGACTCTGAACTTATCCTTTTAAGGGGATAAGGGCCTTTTACCTGGTCATCTTAGAAATTAAAGCTATCTTAGAAAGGTAAAAAAAAAAGTGGGGGGGCAGGGTTACCTAAGGTGTATTTCTTTCTAAGGACCTCTATCCTGAATTCAGCTTATCATATCAGCACCGTGCCCACTCAGCCCCATCAGACATGTCCTTATTAAGCACTAAGGGGAGATTTGGGGTACCGGGAAATTTACAAGTTAATGCATTTCTTGACTATATGATCTTTATTCCTAAATTTCTAAACAGATGGTAAAGATCTAAGTGTGTCCATAAAGACAAGGAATTTGTCTTAATGTGGAAAATAACTCAGAAAGATGAAATTAGGCTGAGAAGTTGAAGTACTTTAAGGATAAATTTACAAGGGGTACACTGTTAATGCTTGAAAAGGAGGAGTATGGAGCATCCCAGGAAGGATACTCTAAAGGCAGCTCGCAGTTATCAGATGGAGAAGATTGACATTTTCAAGAAGACATGAGGTACAAGAGCTCAATTATAATGCAATTCTCTTTGAAATTTCTATTTCCTTCCTCTCTCTCTCTTTCTCTCTCTCTCTCTCTCTCTCTCTCTCTCTCTCTCTCTCTCTCTCTCTCACACACACACACACACACACACACACACACATACACACGCACACACACACTTACACTCCTAAAGGACTTCTCTCTGAGAATGATGGTCACAGTTATTGACCCAGATAGCTTCTGTAAAATGCCAAGAAATAGGTTGAATTGATGAAAACAAAAAACTAGGTGAGGGGGAAAAAATCAACATTGTTATCTGACCAAATTCATTGGTCTTTTCAGATATTTCAGATATTTCAGATATTTCAGATATTTCAGTGCAGACAATTCTCCTGACTTACCTAACAAGCAGATTTGCTTTTTATTTTCATGGAAAAAAAATATATTATTGAAACAGGGGCGGTGAACTGTATAGCCTAATTTCTCCATCCAGAATAAAGCAAGAAAGGAGGGCTGAGCTAAAATTACACTGCCTAGAAGAAAATAAAAATTTTCCATTGTTACTGTTCCCCAGGGCCTGACTCCCACCTTTCAATACAGCGCTTTATCAATCACTCCCTTACCAAGATCTGCTCCACTGCTGGTATTTTACTGTCATCACCCATCACGTTTAATTCAGATGTTAGCTGGGAAATTCACTGAGGCTAGTCAAATAGAACTGCAGCTACTGAGCACTGACCCATATGTTCCATCTCCTAGTTCTTCAAGTTCCCTGATGAGGCCACTCAGACACTGTGGTGGCTTCCCTCACACCTGTACCTTTCTGCTTTGAAATTTGATGTGGTGTGAGAGGTATTTTATAAAGGGGTTGGGGTTGAGAGAAAGTGGGAGGAAAGTTTGAGAGGGATTAATTTCAAGTCGACTTAAAAAATCATTCCTGCCTTAATACATTTACAGCAGGAAAAAGCATGTGTTGGTTAAAATCCAATGTAATTCATGAATTGCTTAAGTATCCATTTAAATCAAAGAGTAAGAATTAGAGGGGCCTAAGAGAACTTTGAGTCTGGTCCAAACTCTTCATTTTTAAGAGTTGAGAAAGCTAAACCCTGAGAGTGACACTAACAAGCCCAGGAATTTAGGGTCCTGAAGTTCTAAGGGAGCCTAGGAAAAACTGAAACTGTGGACGACACATATTCATGTGTGTTTTATGGTAAAAGGAACACTACACTATGGTTCACTTTTTAAAATAAGAATTTAGAGTTTGTTCCCACCATCTTTTTGGACAGTGTTAAACACTATGGGAAGGGAGCATGCCTCCACCTAAGATGTTTAAGATTTCCTAATTGAACCTCCGGTGTTCTCAAACTGATGTGACAAAAAATGCATTTTGTCTTTTCATCCATTTCAGCTTTAATGGAATCTACATTTTTTTAACCTAACAAAAACGTTCTTTCACACAACTCGGTACTGAAATAAACTTTCATCTTCAATAAAAATCGTGGACAAACTCTACTATGACTGGAAGCACTGCGCAAGAGCCGCCAGCAGCACAGCCAAGTTGCAGTTCTACCTGGGGAAGGGCAAAGAGAATGCTGCCTCCTTGTATGACTTGCTCCAGTTGCCTTTTTAGCTGCCGTTGTATGTTAGCTGAACCAAGGCGCAAGTTAAGCAGGCTGCCTCTATGTGGGCAGATCTCAGGCTGGGGCGCTGGTCCCCCCGCCCCACAATAAAGAAATTCACCTCTGGCCTCCAACTCCTTAATCCGGGCCACCAAGAGGCGCCCGAGCGATAACTGGGGTTCAGCCGCAGCCTCCGAACGGCGCCCCGAGCGGAACTCAGCTCAGAGGACAGTAATGATAACCAAGTGCAAACCTGGCAGCCTTGCAAGTCAACGGCCACGTTTTCAAGGGAGTCATCCTTTCGCTAGATTTGCTGGGACCGATGAGTGGAAGGTGGAGAGCTTCTTGACGCTTGCAGGACGCCGCGTCCCCAGGCCTCCGCACCAAGCGTCCTCGGTCCCCCACCTCGGTCCCCCACTCCCACCTCGACGCGGACAGTGAGTCTCCTGTGCTTCCAGGATGTGGAAAACCCTTCCCCCTCGCCCCGCGCCGGCGTCTCCAGGGGAAGGGGCCACTTTCTGCCCGCGTCCCCACAGGAGGGGGCCGAGCCCCGGTCTCAGCCAAGCCAGGGTCACCTTGGCCCGCGTGCCTTTCATTCCAGCCCCTCCCCCTCCAACCCCGAGTCGGGAGGTTACAGCCAGCCACCGCCAAAAGGGCCCTTCCTCCCGCCTCTCCGTCCCACCCCTCACACTCCCCCAGGACCTTCCCGGGCGCTCGGGAACGCGGCCTCCGCCAGAGCCAAGGGACAGCGCGGGCACCCGAGGGAGAGAGCGCGGGAACTGGGAGCCACCTCAGCTGATCCAAAGGAGAATAACCTCGCTGCCCCTCTGGAATCCCGCCCCAGGGACTTCTCCGGGCGGCGCTCGGGCTAGTAGAGTCCCCGCTGCGCTCCACACCCCTTCCGACTTCCTTCTTCCCATCCTCACCACGCGTGAAGTGGCCACTGAGCCGAGTCTGCAGGTGGAGGGGAGTCTGCGCGCAAAACTTACTGTCGGCGGCGGCGACCCCTCCGCGGAAGGCGGTCAGACTCTGGAGCCACACGCCCAGAGCCACCAGAAGCAGCCCTTTGCTTTCCATCGCAAGGCGCATCCCTCTATAGGAGCTGCAGGTCACGGGCGGGAGCAGGGACAGACTGATGGACCACGGAGCCTAAGGCGGGAGCAGGCTGGGGCCGCGGTCGCGAGCAGGGCAAGTAGCTCTTTAAAGCCGAGGGCAGGGCAGCTAGAAGTGGCAGGTTTCCTCGGTGCAGGAGGAATCGAGTCTGACACTGTTTCCACTCCACGGCTGCTTATGTGACTGGAAATATGCAAATAAACCTCATCACCTATTGGCTATAAAATCATAAGTTGGGGGGAGGGCCCTAAATTCACTTCCAAATATTTAAGCAAACTGTAATAAGGATTAACCCTGCCAGCGAGAAGAGGGGGAAAGGGCAGAAGGGAAATTTGCTTTCTCTGTGAGTTTCCTATTTGCTTTTCTTAAGGGGTCTGGCCAGGGCCCCCTGTACAAGCACTAAACGCAGGTTTATATGGATTAATGTTAAATACCCTGCAATCGCCAATTTTCCTAGGAGAGCAAGTTAAGCTGTTAAACTACATTTGGTCGATACTTAAACCCACCCATTCCTCTTGTAATGAACCTTATTTGTAATTTGCAGGGGGGTTCCTCCCCCCAAAAAAAAAATTCTCCAGGACAATATCAGTTTAGGGATCCATAAACACACGTTCTGCAGCTTATGCTTGAACAATCTGGTATTTTAACATTGGCAAAATGGATTCGCTAATGTGGTAGAGAAAAGCCCTATTGCTCTAACTAGTTTCTAATTTTTGCCTCATGCAAATTACACTCAAATTCAGCGAAGAATGCAAGTATAACATTTTATCATCAGAGGCAGACTATTGAAGTCAAATAATCTAAAACTGTATTGTTATGCAAAATGAAAGAAGCCAGTCACAAAGACACATATTGTATCATTTGATTCCATTTATATAAAATATCCACAAGTAGGTAAATCTTACAGACAGAAAGTAGATTTGTGGTTTCCTGAAGCTGCAGAATAAGGGTAGGGGGGTACCGTGGATGGAGAATTTGGGGGGATGGTGATGAAAATGTTTTAAATGTTATGGTGATGGTTGTACAACTGGATTAACATACTAAAAAAATTCACTTGTACACTTTAAATCGATGAACTTTATGGTGTGTAAATTATATCTTAAAGCTCTTAATAAAGATTGAGGTGTGCAAGTAAACTAATAAAAATGATGAAATCACATTGGAAACTGTACCATTTTTTTTTTTGCCAAAATGCTCAGAATACAGAATACTATCAAATATCTTTTTAAATGTAAAGGATTTGTATTAGCCAGAAAGGACAATTAACTCTATACTCTCCACTTTTCGTCTGGGAAACAGGCTCAAAAAATCAAAACCTCCAATTCACTCTCTATATTGGATTCTTTATCTGAATATCTTTAATGCTTCCTTCTACTCATCTCTCTCTATCTCTCTTTCTCTCTCTCTCTCTCTCTCTCTTTACACACATACACAATCTACATTTGTATGTTAGGATGAAAGGCCATGTGATTTAAATTAGGCTCACGGTTAAAGTTTTATTCAAAAATAAAATACACCTAATAATATCCAAATAATTCAAAGTGTGTTGTTATGTAGGATAAATCTATTTTTAAGT
This sequence comes from Macroglossus sobrinus, assembly GCA_004027375.1. Lineage (NCBI taxonomy): Eukaryota > Metazoa > Chordata > Mammalia > Chiroptera > Pteropodidae > Macroglossus > Macroglossus sobrinus. The sequence goes on from PVKZ01001959.1 coordinate 26,058, forward strand.
TGATGTATTAAATGGTACAACACAATATACGGTCTTGTATTGCAATTATTAAACAATATATTGTGCACATTCATCCTACCCCGAAAAGCATGTGGAGGGATTTCAAAACCTGGCAAAAATTAACCCCCTCAAAAAAAACTTTTGAAGTGGCAGAACAGACCATGCAAGGGATGAATAACTATGATGTGGCAGTCCTCCAAAAATTACATAGCAAATTCTAATTTTTTAAAAAATGACACGAGATAAGTACAATTGCATGTGCTCAAGGTATAAATGACATAAACAAATGATATGCAAAATACCTACTATCTCATATAGGATACTCATGCAGCCTATTTTCACACATAAATTTTTTTAAAAATCATTTGCAAAAGCAACCTAACCAATCTGCACTTCTGTGCCTTTCAGAGAATTGCAAGAAGATTGCTAAAGGGAAGTTTGATACTTATATGTATGTTTTAAATGATTTCTCAGGTTTATGCAGTGACCTATAATGTTACACGGCACGTCCATTAGAGTTGCAGAGATTTCCAGGAATTAATGCATTGCAGCTCAGTCTGTTAGAAAAGCAGGTAGGTTGGTTCCAGTCCTGGACGTGCGGTGGGCAGGTGGGTGTGGCAGCAACACACTACCCTGATTGGCTGCTCTTGGAGTGACCCGGTGCCTGTTTCTCGTGCAGTGGCTCACATGATCTCTAAGTCCCGACTGCCGTGCGTTAGCGAGGCGCCTCGTCCAAGCTTCAGGAAGGTTATTTAATCACAGACAGGGTAAGGCTTGACGTTTTCCGTAATCGACGTGTAAAAGACTTAAAACACTTCAAGTCAGAAAAAAGCTAAGCTTTTTATAAACGTTTAACAAACCGGTACTCATGCCAGGACACTTGCTCCTAGTATAATTTTAAAATACGTTAAGTAAAAAGTTAAATGGGCATACCTAAAGAAACAAGCAGAAACTCCAGAACGCAACAAGCAGGGAAGTCCTTTCTTCCTTCCTTCTTTGCTTCCTTCCTTCCTTTCTTCTTTCTTTTTCTTCCTTCCTTCCTTTCTATCCATCATCTATCCATCATTCATCCACCTACCTTCATCTATCATCTATCTTTCTGCCATTATCTATACAACATCTACCCTCTATCCATCTATCTATTATTTAGATTGAGGGCCTGCTATTTGTACACACTGGGCACTTTTCATCCTTTCCTGCTTTTAATTATTACAAAAACATCTGCACAATATTCCCATTGTACAGATGAGGGAAGATAAAATTTAAAGAAGATTAAATAACAGTAACCACAAATCATAATTTTTTTTCTCTTTGGTGATCCTAAGGAAGAGGAAAATGAGTAAAGATATCAGAATTATCATCTTTGCTTTAGGGGTGAAGGAATTGTAGGATGTGGAAAAAATTGCTTCAGATTATAAAAGTGTGGTGTTAAATAATCCAGACATATTTTAAGGATTTTAGTTTTCTTGATTTGGGGATATTCACCTTCTCTCCTCTTTCAAAAACAAAAGAAGCAAAAAACAAAGAGAAAGAAAGAAATCATATTTTAATATTAGCATTAAAAGATTTGTCTAAATAAAGTTAAGAGAAATAAAGGATTAAAAAAAAAAAAAGAGTGAATGCCTTCTTTTAACGTCACTGTATTGCAATGACCTGTCCTGGAATGAGGCATTATAGTGAGAGGGACACATCAGAATATACCAGAGGGACAGATGCTGTCACAGAGGAGCTGCAAGAGGCCAAGGGGAAGAAAGATGGAGGCCTTTCTTAGAAGACAACTCATAAAACTAAAAAGAGTATCTCACAAATAACCTACTTTATAGTCCATGTTTATATATAAGTAGCTTTTTACCCATTAGAAACAAAAAAAACATAAAAACTTAAGTCCTTGTAGGAAATCAAAGGAAACTTTCTGTGAGATCTAATTAATTACTTGAATATGCAAGACCAGAAATGTTTTTTGCTGAGGGCATCACATTCTAAGATAACTTCAGACAAATCAAAGCCCTAGACTGACAGCTGAGCCTCACTCAGCACAGATATGTTTGAAGTGCCCCCTGGTGATTTCCTGGTGACACTGCAACATCTGTAAAAGCTATTTTAAGAGACTTGAAACAATTGACTTGAGTCATCATTAAGTTCTTGTATGGTTATTGGAGTTTTTCTTGTTCCTTTTGTTAAGTTATATGTAACCATGAAGGAAAGTATTGCTCTTCTCACCTTTGTGGTACTTCCCGCAGCATCCAACTGTGCTGGAATGTTAGGACGTTCTTAGTCAATAGTTGTTGGGTGAATTAATAACGCTGAGTAAACGATGATCCAGTGCTAAATGGGGAGAAAGCAGGATGCTTTTTTATTTTAAATTTTCACTAGATTAAGTAATTATGAAACTTGACCACACACACACACACACACACACACACACACACCCTCTTTGCCATAATTTAGTCTACTTAGACCAAATGTATCCAGTTAAGGAAATGGAAGACAACTTCAATTTGACTGGAGCTTTCTGGGGGCCTCACATATTTTGCTTCATCCTTTTAATTGATTCCTTCTTTAAAAAAGTAATATGCTCTTACTCTTGACCAAAATAAAACCACAAAAGACAAAATTTCAAGCAGTACAAAAATGTGTTTAAACAAGTCTTTCACTGATTGCAGACTTTCACAGGTCTAGTCTCTCTCAAAAATTAACTAGCTCCCCTTCTTATATATCCTTCTAGAAAAGTCTATGCATTTATAAGCATAAACATGTTTGTAAACATGTGCTTGTGTGTATATTTATCTACACATACACAACTTATTTTTTTACACTGACGTCAGCAAACTGTGATTCCTATTTTACAAAAATGTTTATTTTTTTCAACTACTAATGTGCCTTGGAGATGAACTGATGATGAAGGACCCTTTTTTTCTTTCATTTTATGGCCATGTAAGATTCCCTTCAATGGTTATACCATTGTTTATTAAACTAGATACCTATTAATAGTTATTTAGGTCTTTTGGTAATATAAACCATGTTATAATGAACAAACACAAATTCTCTGAAATATTGAGTCAAAAAATAAATATTTATTATTTTAATATGTAAATCCACTAGGTCCTCTAATGAAACTGCTCAAATTTACATTTCTACCTATGGTGTACAAGGGTTGAGTCATTGTATATATTCTGGCCATTATTGTGTGTTACTGAATTGTTTAATTTCTACCAATCTGGAAAGTGAAAAATGGTCTCTTGTTTTAATTTTCATTTCAAATAATAATAATAATAGTTCATTCTCATACAGCCCTTATTATCTAGCAGGTTTTACATATATGACTAATTTAATATAAAACAGCTTTATTAAAATATAACACATCACACAAAACATCCATTTAAGGTATACAATTAAATTCTTCTTAGTATGTTCAGAGAGTTGTATAAACATGACCAATTTTAGAACACTTCAATGACACTCAAAGAAGCTCCGTAATCCTTTGCTGTCACTTCCCTCACCTCCCACCCCCAGCCTCAGCCCTGGGCTACTTCCATTGCTATTGACTTACCTATTAGATGCGTTTCATATGTGATTTTTCTGACTGGTTTTTTTAACTTAGCATAATGTTTTCAAGGTTCATCCATGTTGAAGCATAATTCAGTACATTTCTTTTTATTGCCAAATAATATTTCATTGTATGAATATAACATTTTATTTATCTATTTATCACTTGATGTATATCTGAGTTGTTCCCACTTTTGGGCTACCATGAATAATGCTGCTATGAACAATTGTGTACAGGTTTTTTCATGGACAATATGTTTTTAATTCACTTGGTTATACATGGAGGAATAGAATTGCTGGGTCTTGTGGTAAATACGTTTAAGTCTTTGAGGAACTGCCAGATATTAAGTACTTTTTTCTTTATAGTTTCCCAGATTTCCCTTTGAGAGTATGACACCATCTCCTTCTGTTGCAAATTAGTGTTCATTTCTTGATTATTATAATATAATAGTATTTTCTGTCTGTCTATTGCATGAGATTGTGGCCTCACAAAGTTGAGATGAAATACATTTATAGCCTCTGTCTCCTTAACACCAAACATAGAGCTGGATACCAGAGTAGGTACTCAAACATCTATGTGAACAAACAATTGGATAGAAGAAGGAAGGAAGGAAGGAAGGAAGGAAGGAAGGAAGGAAGGAAGGAAGGAAGGAAGGAAGGAAGGAAGGAAGGAAAGTTTGAAAGGTGAAAATCAGTATATACTGTAAGATATTTACATTTATCTCAAAACTTATTTTCTACTTTTCTTGGCAAAACAGTTAAACAAGAGAGCCAAAATTAAAAGGATAGACTGAAAATTTTGAAATCTTAAAGAAGTTTATGTATGAATGAACATGACAATGAGGCATTATTCACAAAGGAAGTAAAGGTAAATGCCGAAGTCAGAACCATATCAGAAGGATCCAGATCTGAGTTGCATTATCCTTAACATCTATAATTACATGGTGGTGCTTTTACTTTTATATGTGACTTCATTATGTTATAGCAACTGAAATCGTTTTACAGATTATTTTTTTCTCCTACTTAAATTGGTATTTTAGTGTAAAACTAATTGTCATTTTTATAATTTTGTTGTCATCATTGGTAACATCATGGTGCTATTTTATTAAAAACTGTTTTATATATTGTTCAGTACCAATTCCAATACCTTTCATTCAAGATATTTAAATGGTCTAATAATAATAGTGTGTCACATATGAGCAGACTTCACAGTTGTAAAAGCTAAAGCTCAGAACTAAGAATTTGCCTGCACCTGGCCTGATTCTCAAAGAACCACACCCCGCCCCCAGGAAAAGCAGCACACCAACTGATTTCCAGAATTACTTCTAAAAGCTCTACTCTCTGACGTCAATCACTGTGTTTCCTCTCACTGCACAGGGATTTGATTGACCCTTGTCCAAAATTCTACACAGCCATCTCCAGCCTACTGCATGTGCCTTACCCTAGATGCACCTTTTGGACCATTTCAAGCTAAGAAGCTCAACCCAGTTGACTTATTACCTAATAATAAGAGGGGCACAAATATGCCAGGACCTTGAGTCTACATTATCAAGGGCTTTCTCTAGGGGCCTTGAACCCAATTTGTCTGCCTGACTAGCCAGGAGAAAATGGACATCTCGTTGGCTCAGTCCTGCCTGAATGAGAAAGCAGTTCCATCTTGACTTCAACTCAAGCAGAGGAGTTCCATGGAAAGCAAATCCCCTTAGAACTTGACAGAGAAGAAGATTGAAAATAGGCAGCAAGATCCACAATGAAAGGGAAAGAGACCACAAAAGGTGGAGCTCTGGGCCTATTCCTGGTTGCTAGGACCCCTGGCTCCAAGGATTACTTGGACATCAGCAGTCTCAGTGATACTGCTGAGATGGAATACCCTGTTCACTCAAGCACTGTAAATCCCTCTCTGTGATATGCTGAAGCTGGCTTATATCAGTTTGCTGAAGCCGATTGTTAAATCTTTAGGAGTTTTGCAAGCAGGTTGATGGCATTTGTAGCTCAAAATAAATCACCGAGGGAGTATTTCCATCATCCATTGGCAAACAGTACAAACTCGGGCCTTTTCCCAAGAGAGCTGGCTGTCAAATATTTACCAGCAAACCACTTATTCCTGCCCTATAAAAACCTACATATAAATCAGTGGTTGTGATTTTGGCCTGCAAACAGTGTTCGAAGACGGTTTTGGTTGTCATATGCGGGAGGAGGTGGAGATTGCTATTGCCATCTAGTAGGTAGAAGCCAGAGGTGCCGCTAAACATCCTACCACAACCTCACATAACAAAGGATTCTCTGGCCCCAAATTTCAATAGTGCTTAGGTTGAGAATACTTGATGTTAACCTTGAGAAAGTAGAGTTTCTTGATAGGCCATACTCCTTAACCCCAAGATAGATTCCCAGTGATGGAAATGATCAGGATATTCCTGCAATCACTCTCTCCTTCCCCATTAAAATCACTCATGTGGCCACCTACAACCATTGCTAATGCTCGTGTATTAAGAATTAACCTTGCAGTTACTTCACACATAAATTCTTGCTACCTTTTCTGCATCAGTCATATCTACTCATAATGCAGCCCTGCCCACCTCCCAATGACTCATATCTCATTGCCTCTTTGAACCTATTTCAGAAACATTCTGCTACCTGCAACCAACCCCTATTCACCTATCTTTTAAAAAAAAAGAAAAAAAACAGCTTTATTGAGATATAACTCACTTATCATACAATTCACTTATTCAAGTGTACAATTCAATGGCTTTTAACATATTCACAGAATTCTGCAACCATCACCACAATCAATCTTTATCACCTCAAAAACAAACCCCAAACCTATAACCAGTCAACCCCAATTTTCCCCAAGATGCCCAGCCCTAGGAAAACCGCTAAGCTATTTTCTGTTTCTATAGATTTGCCTATTCTCAATATTTCACTTGAATGGAATCATATAATCTGTGGTCTTTTGTGATTATGTTGAATCATGTGTCAGTACCTCATTCCTCTCACTACCAATAATATTTCATAGTATTTCACTATATGGCTATACCACGCATTTACTTATCCATTTATCAGTTGATGATCATTTGAGTTGTTGTCCCTTTTTAGCTATTTTGAATAATGTTGCTATAAAAATTTGTGGATATGAGTTTTTGTGTGGATATGTGTTTTTACCTAGGAGAATTGCTAAGTTAAATGGTAACCCTATATTTAATCATTTAAGGAATTACCAGACTATTTTCCAAAGCAGCTGCATCATTTTTACAATCTACCAGTAGTGTATGAGGGTTCCAATTTCCCCACTTCCTCATCAACACTATTTCTTATCTGTCTTTTTGATTATAGGCATCCTAGTTGGTATGAAATGGGATCTCGTGGTTTTGATTTACATTTACTTAATAACTTATGGTATTGAGCATCTTTATTTATACATCTTTGAATAAATGTATATTCAGACCTATTGTTCTTATTTTAGTTAGGTTATTTGTTTTACTATTAACTTGTAAGAGATTTTTATTTATCTTAGATACAAATCCTTTATCAATGCATATTTGCAAATTCTTTCCAATTCTATGAATTGCCTCTCCCCACATTCTTAATGGTGTCCTTTGAAGCACAAGATTTTTTATGTCAGTGAAGTTCAATTTATGTATTTTTTCTTTTATAGTCTATGCTTTTGCTATCATATATAAGAATATGATATTGCCCACTCCAAGGTCATGATGATTTATCCATGTTTCCTTTTAGTTTTACTTTTTGCATTTAGATCTGTGATCCATTTTGAGTTAATTTTTATGTGTGCTATGATATAAAGATCCACATTTATTTTTTTGCCTGTGTATATCCAGTGTCCTAGCACCATATGTTGAAAAGAGTATTTTATGCCCTCAACCTTGTCAAAAATTAATTGACCATAAATGTGAAGATTTATTTCTGGATTCTGGATTCTATTCCATTGGTTATATTGCTATCCTTTTGCCTATATCACATTACATTGTTTGCTTTGGTTTTGTAATAAATTCGAGATCAGGAAATATGAGTCCTCTAACTTTGTTCTTTCTTTTAACATTGTTTGTTCATTCTGAGTCCCTCTAATTTACATACGTCATTGATTTCTAATTTTATCTTATTGTGGTCAGAGAACATACTTCGTATGATGTAAATCTTTATAAATTTTCTGAAGCTTTTTTTATGGTCTAGTATATGGTCTGTCTTATAGAATATTCCATGTGCACTTAGAAGAATGAATGTTCTTCTATTGTTGGGTGAAATGTTAAGTAGTTGTCTGAATCATATATATTTTTAATTTTCTGTATATTATGATGTTTTAACATCTTAAAAAACATTTCTGGTTTTCTATTTTCAAGTTCACTTATTCTTTCTTCTTTATATATCTTTTATTAATCCTACCCAATCAATTTTTTCTCTAAGATACTGTACTTTTCTAATCTAAAAATTTTATTTAGTTTTTATTACAGTAATTCTATCTCTCTGATACTCCTTACTCTTTCCACATAAATCCCTCTTTTTGGATATGGTTCTCATGTCTAGTCAATTAGTATATTTCATCTCTTCACAGTGTTATTTTCAGGGCGGGGCACTTGACCCAAATTAAGCCAATGATTATCAAGTCTGAATGGTTGAGAAAGAGAAAAGCCTGACTGAAAGAAGCCAACATAAGAGAAAACCAAACCAATAGATCGCCAGAGTGCCAGTCCTGGCCTCATTCTTCATCCCTGGAATTTGGCCTTGGATATTTTAATTTTTTGAGTTAATCAACTCCATTTTGTTGCCATTGAAGATAGTTTGAGCTGGATTTCTGTCACTTGCATTCCAAAGAGTCCTGACTAATTCATAAATTGGTCTTAGAAGTGCAGAGGTGCATATAATAAAAACTCAAATGCAGACCATGCTGAGTTTATATATTGGGGAGAAGAGTGATTATTTCCCTGGGGTGGAAAGTTGGCAATTTCTATCATGGTGGGAGAAAAGTAGTTGTTTAAACTGTTGCCTGTGTATCTTTGTACTCGAAATCTGTTTCTACCAAGTCTGAAGTCTTGGGAGACATGATAGAAAAGAAAATGTCTGGGCGTATTTGCTATTCATTATAATCTTCAGCAAGTTTCTCAATAAAGACAAACTACAGTTGAAGCCAAGACATTTAAAAGGACAGATAGACAGATGATGATAGATAAATAGATAGATGATGATGATGATGATGATGATAGATAGATAGATAGATAGATGATAGATAGATAGATAATATGAATATATACCAAGAGAGGTATTTTTTGCATAGGGTCAGCAAACAAACATTGATATTCCTTATTGGAATATAGGTTGGAAAAGCCAGAATATTTATCTAAATTTGGTGGAGGCTGTATTAAAAGTAACAGATAAGAATGGGACCAAGAAGAAGCAAGAAACTCAAAAGCACCTCACCCTATTATGATAACAGGTATCTCTTATTGTAAAGAGAAATATACTGAAGTACTGAAGTTCTGGGCACGGGGCAAATTAAAATGGGTCTCATAGTTTTGGATGAAAAATGAGATGAAAATAAGCTTAAGAGACTGGGCAAGGGACTGAGGACCACTGCAACAAAAATCCCAAGGATACAATCTATATTCAAGAATAAATTTTCCCAAAGACCAAATGAGTAGGAGCAAGGTAGGTATGTGGTAGTAGGATATATAGTAGCCTCGAGCAGGGTGAGAAGATAGTCCCTAAAGAAAGGAAGTGTGGACTAGAGGTTTGAAGCCCAAGCAGGGTGAGGAGTGTCCACACAGAAGAGTGGCCCAGTGCAGGGTATTGGGGAGTGAGCAGAGTGAGAGGAGTGTTCCTAAGCAGTAACTGTTGGAGCATGGGTGGGATGACAAGAGCATTCACAGAAAGATGGCACTAACAGAGCGGCCAAATGTAGGATGAAGCTTCTGCACAGGAACAATGGTGGTAATGGGAATATTAGTTATGAACAGGGGATTGATTATATAAGTAAATATGTATTAATGTCAGTATAACTTTAGAAAAAGAAAACTAAAATAAACCCTGTGGTGTCAGATGGGCATTGGCAATATGAATGTGAACTCATGGCTTTCAATACGTATCAATAGGTATGAAAATAGATATAAGTAAAATATGTGTGTAGATGTGTATATATATATATATAGATATATATATATATAGATATATATATAGATATATATATATATTTATTTATTTATTTATTTATATACATATATTTCCTAGTTCTCTTCCCTGAGAGGACCCAGGAGTAATGATATCACAAGAGCAATTTGTGTACCTCGTACCCTGACTATGGCTTCTAAAAGGAATGAGGGCTCCTTGGAGAAAGGGATGATTAATTTAGGGCTGCAGCAGATAGAGTACAAGGTTAGCCTAGAATGATTTCTTGTGTCAGAAGGTAAGAAAGTGCTTAAAGAATGAGAGAGATAAGACTGGCTTAAAGGGGCTCCTATCGACCAAGCCTGGGATGATTTGAATATCAAAGTAAATTACTAAAGATCAGATTACAAGCCAGTAAATAAAATGAGAATCACGAGTCCAAACTAATATAAATAAATGAATAAATTAAGTTTGATGAGAAAAAAATATTTACAAAATTTTAAAATTACTTCCCACAAACCACACATTACTTATAAAAGAAAAAAGAATAAGTTTATAGTGGAGAAGCTGACAGCCACAACCCTAATTAAGTGATTGATGAAGTATTGGAGAAAATCTTAAATCGTGTGTCACCTGGTAGAATGCAATGAGAACTAGATTCATTTCTGTGATATTGCTACCATTGATTTTCTATAAGCTTGTTACTGTTTTTTTTTTTAATAAATTAGGGATGTGAACAAGGAATTAAAAGAGGAAGCTCTTGACTTACCCTTTCACAGATGCACCAAGTGAATAGCTGCAAGTGAATCAATTTGCTCTGAGAGAAATCTAGAAACTAGTTGAGAGATTCCTCTTAGTAGGTGACTGAGAAAACACCCACATTGAAATGAGTGGGAAAGACAGATTCACTCTTGTTGTAAACCCTATTCCGCCACAGCACATTACAATCAGGAGGGAACCTCCAACTCCCCCCATCTCCTTAAGGAATGAAATTTGGACCATATATTTGGTGCCCCAACATTTATGGTTGCCCTCTAAGGGACTGGCTTCTGGCTCATCTACATCTGGAAGCTGACAGGCCCTGGCATTCACTAGTCCCCCAGGATCAATGAAATAGAAGTGGTTTTAAATGGGAGCACGAGCACCACCCTCAGCCTCCCAAGCTCAGTGTAGAGTAAGCAGGCAATAAATACAGCTCTCAGCTTCTCCCTGAAAGAGGTTGGCTTATCACATCTCAATTTTCCCACCTACTGCCTAAGGATTAGGCTTAAACTAGCCTTCATCTAAGAGCTGATGGGGCAGACAATTTAGTAGTCCTCCAAGAGCCTGAATGGGAGTGTAGGCACTTCCCGCACCTTCTCCTCCCTGCTCACTCCAGAGATAAAATCAAACCTCCAGCTTCTCCCTAAAAGGAGTTGGTCCGCATATCTGGTGTCCCAACTTTTATAGCTGCCACCTAAGGGACTCGGTCCTAACTCACCTAGCTCGGAGAGCTAATGGGACTAACATTTGCTATCCCCTGGGTCCACAAAGAACTCTTCTAAATAATTAAAGAGGACGTAACATGTCCAAATTCACTCTTTGAGGCCAACATTACCGTGATCCAAAGCCAGACAAAGACACCATGAGAAAAAGAATAGGCCAACATCTCTTATGAGCACTCTTCCACAAGAGCTGAAGAGGGGGCAATCAGACTGACTGACCCAGGAGCTCCCTCTGTTTGCAGGGCGGGTGCCTTGCTGGCCCTTCTAACAGTACACAGCAATGCCATGCATAGGGGGTGCAACCATGTTTCTTACTATGCCTTTCTCCAAATGTAAATTGTCACTGCAATTTTCCTGTTTTTCTCTTGCTTACACAGATCAGGTGTATTATGGTGTGTGTGTGTGTGTGTGTGTGTGTGTGTGTGTGTGTGTGTGTGTACGCGCGTCCGTGCATGTGTTTTGGGGAGGAGGCAGAGTGAATGGGAGTGATTAAATTCATCCTTTAGACACAGGTTGCCAGACCTTGAGAACCTATGTGGAATAGCAAAGGAAAATGCCTATCATATCAATAAGCCAATCCTGGAGCTGGTGACAGCAAGGAGATGAGACCCTGAATTTCCCTTTGGATTGTCGCCTTGTTTAGGTGGAGGCATTTTCAAGGCCCATTTATATTATTTTTACATTTTTTACTTACAAAGTCCTAAATGATTTCTCACCATTAACAACTTTCCTCATTTTAGTTTCTTTTTTTAAGATTTACTCATCCTCTGGGTAAGAGTCCATTTTAACATTTACCTGTTTCAGAGGTCGAGGGACTAAATGAACCTCCTAAGGACATTTCATGGGATGAATCCTGTACTATTATCTGTCTCCTGTCTGGAAGCCCAGAACTTTCTGTGAGTACAGTGTCCCCAGTACAAAAACAGAGGATTCAGAACAGCACCTCCTCGCCCCCACGCCCACCTTTGTTCTTTCTGTAATAAGCTGCCAGAATATCTAAATGACAGTAGAAAATGTAGTCACCGATATAGTTTACCTGGATATTTTGATGCATATAAACGTATCAAGTACTCTACATAGTTTGATATATATGAATATTCAATGCTTTGTAAGTAAAAGCCATAGATGTTCAGCTTATTGTCTTAAACACTTGCCATCCCATCGTTGAGCACATTACAAGCCCTCAATAAATATTTGTTGGCAATAGTATTTCTGTGTAACATTATATGAGAATTAAAGAAAAATGTTACAATTTGCCCATATATAGGTATACTCTGAAATTAGTTGTGGTTTATGAGAACTAAAAAGAAAATTATTAGATATCAAAATTGAAGATTTAATTATTATTATTATTTATTTTGTTAAATAAAACGAGGTAGAATGAATCAATTCTCCTCTATGCTGCTGAGAAGGTAAGGTTCAAATGTTTGTTTTTCTGTTTATAATGTGGGGTAGGGGTTGGTAATTTATCTAACCAGTCTTAGCTTTTCAGTTTCTTCATCTGTGAAAATGAGATGACAATATCTGCTCTGCCTCCCTCTCGGGGTATTTTGATATCAAATGGGGTTGATTTTTAAAGGACTTTGTGAAATGAAGGGCGCTATACACATGTTGGGGTTTAGGGATTACTTGTAGCTTCTATGTGTTGCTTCCTTCTCAGGTTTGACATAGTGATATTTTGAAATGTTATATTGGTCGCCAGAAGTAAACTTTCAAAGTTGATAATGGAAAATAATAACAAGAAAGAAGTTGCTCATTCTTCCTACCCAAATTGATGGTATTTCTGAATCCATGCTAACATCTCGGTGGAAAGTGAATTCCACTTATAATTGTTCTGGCTCAGTTTGTACTATGGCAACATAAGAGCTTTTCCTGATGGTCAGAATTTTACTCTTCGAAAAGTCATAATTCTAAGAAGTGCACCAGGAAGTGGCCTTGGAACCCAGGGCCATTTCTCTGTGTGGGAATTTACCAGTGAAAACATGAGAGAAAATGTGTTGTGTGTGTTCAGTGTCTACCCCTTCCGGCTGAGTCTATAAATGGAATGATTTCTGTGCTTGTGAATTTCCTGGAGCCTGAAGGCTTATAGGAGAGCTGTCTCTGCACTCTGATACTTTCGTGTCCTCTTAGAAGCCAGTCAGGAGACAGGCCTGATTGATGACTTTGCTTCCTGTTTATATTTACTTTATGATCTTCTGAAGGCATCTGCTTGGATGGTATTTGAGGATGTGAATACTTCAGAAGGATTTGGCAGCCATTCCACTAAATGGCTTGACTTTTCTCTTCATTTTTTTTTTTTTTGGCAGTTCTACTTCTAATGGCCAGTGGTCTGGATCTAGGTGAGAGGTGGCATTCCCTGGACTGATCCCTGTACCAGGACATGGTAGGCATGGAGACGGTGGCTGGACATGTTCCAACATTGCTTCTCCTCCCCCTCTTTGCTTTCCCTTGCAAACTAACTAGTAAATATAAAAAATCCAAACCCTAAATTCCTTGAATGAACTCACCCAGAGAACACAGCTGGGAGATTTTTCCTAGAGAGCAGGACTTACACTCTATTTCCAAATCTAGTATTTTATTTTTCTCTTTTGTAGATTCTTGTTGAGTGCTTATATACCTTCGAAAACTAAACACTTCAATCATCTCAAACAAGAGATAGAACATGTTTAAAGAAGACATTAATTTTTCTCTTTTAATGTTTTTCTTCATTTGAATATGGTATCATTTTTTAAAAGAAGAATATCTGTATTAAATGAAAACAATGGAGTCTCAAGGTTTGTTTTTTTTTTAATAAAGCAGAGTTTGCACTGAATATAGATTTGCTGATTTGTTTAGAAAAGGAGTAAAGTTTTGGTGGTCGTTTTGGGTTTGGGTTTGGGTTTTCTGTTCTTTGAATTTTTCAAAAAGCACTTATATTTGGTCACTGTTTTTGCTTTGCTTAAGGAATCATTCTGTGTTTTAAAATAATTCATTGTGAAAATGTTTGCCCTTGGAGATTTAATCGAATAGGATTCATTTTCCCAAATGCTACAAATTTGGGTTGATTTATTTTAATGGTTGATTTTGTTGTTGTTTAAAAATCTGTTGATGTCCTATCATATTTTGACTTAAGATACTGGTTGGATGGATGATCTTGTGAGGTCTCTATAATTTGCTGTCTCAGTGGGGATCAGCTCATGTTTTGGAAAGACATGCTATAGAAGGAAGAAAAGAGTACCTGCTTTTGTATAATAATATATTTGACTGCCCAGGTATCGGTAAGCAGAGGCATTATTTTTATGGTATTGTTTTAATTTTGCAGTTGGGAGTTAAAGGAATTCTTTAGTCACATTCAGATCAGTTGTCTACATAACATCAAATATATGGCTATTGGAACACCTACCAATAGCTTGGTAATTTTTTTTCAGTTTTTATTCTAGACATGTAATGCTGTCTACGAACCTAAAAGAAGAATCCTGCTATTTGATGGTGAGTCATTGCATAACACAGACATGTCAACATACATCTTAAATTTTACATGACTAAATCTGGATACTATGTTTTCTCTATACATTTTGCCACTATTTACATCATCATTTCATAATTGCCACTGAGACATAGATAAATAGAAAGATAGAGAGATGACAGATGATGATAATGATGATAGATGATGATGAAAGATGATGATGAAAGATGATAGATAGATAGATAGATAGATAGATAGATAGATAGATAGATAGATAGAAATCTGGAGGAATAGATAGATATAAATCTGGTTATTAAAAATAACCAGAAGACAATCAAGTAAATAAATTCTGACTGAGCTCTAGGTTTAGTTTTATGAGTAATCCTTTTTATGCTATCCCAGAGATCTAAATGCTTTACTAGGTGCCTATTTTCCTGCCCTATATGACTGAAAACACATGTGAGAAGACAGCCATTCTTTATGAAGGTTCAAAAGCCTTTTGACCATCTGTTTATAGTTTCACTGCCTAACTGTAAACCTCCTTATTCTTGGTACTTAAAAGGAATTTTTAAAAGTTTGAACTAATGATAGAAAGTATGTGTGATACACTTTTTTTGTTATCTGTTGTTTAGCAGTAGTGTGTAACTTTTCCCAAGGCTCATGCATGAAAAACATCAGCACATTGTCAGGAAGCCATGGAGTTGAGAAGGATGAGAAAAATTAACAATGGGTAGAATTAAGGTCTGGAGATTATGATGGGACAAACTTGGGAGTCTTTCCATGTGTTTTCTTAGAATACACTTTCCATGTTTGAAGCATAGCCAATTAGTTTTCAGAAAAGCAAGAGAGCAGAGAAACAAAATAATGTAAAATAATCTTTAGATTTTGATGCTACAGTTATGAATATGTACCTCTACTTTCTATAATGTAATAACCATTTAAAAGTTCTGTACAGAGAGACACGGCCTGCTAAAGACATGATATAAATATACTGTGCTTAACTATGCTACTTGCCTAGACAGAAGGAAAACAGCATCAATGTAAATTTCCCCTACAATTAACACTGTGAGAGAATGTCCCCTCTTAGAATTCTCACGTGCTGAGCATTAAAGCTCCATATCCAAATTCTTAAGAGGATTAGAGGACACATGAGCCCTGGGTTTGTTTCAACACCACCTGAGGAATGAATGAAAACAGGAGAGCTGCATAGTCACTGTGCAGGAGTGAGCAAGAGGTCATTTGTTGGTACAGATTCCCATCTCTGTTCTTTTCTTACACTGACATTTGGATAGTGCGTCAGAGTTCAGAAAGCATTCCACCGTGGTCCTCTTTGCTCTCACAGCAGCCTTAAGAGAGACAAGACAAGAAGTCATACCTTCATCTTACATGAGAAGAAAGTGGCTTCTCTGTGCCAAGCCCCCTGTGCCAATCCTGATGGGGCTTGAATTAGGGCTCTCGTGGGACATCCACCAAAGAACCCCAGTGAGGGGAAGGTAACTATCCTCCATCATGCTGCGAGTGCAATGCTGGTGCACGATATGCATTACCTCATTTAATCATTTCAACACTGACAGGAACCATTATCCACATGTTACCTCTGAAGAAACTAAGACTCAAAAGTTTAGTAACTAGTCCAAGTTCACACAATTAAGAAATGGAGAAGTTGATTCGTTACAACAGTCTATGGTGATTGAATTATGCCATCCTATTGAAGCCCAAACTTATATGGCCGGGTGAGGGAGGGGCTCTTGAATTGCCTGCTCCAACTTTCTCATTTTACAGATCTGGAAATAAGGCTCAAATATGACACATACTTGCCTAGGTAATGACTGTGTTGTGCTAAAAATCAGGTCTCCTGATTCTTATTCTATTACTTTTTTCGCTGTATCATAACAGGCTGTGGAGGAACTATAGAGGTATCTGATTGTGTGACCAGCCAAGTAAAGCAGTAGCTTCACATTCAAGGTCTGGCCTGGAATCCAGAAGTGCAGCAATTACCCTGTGATGGAAGGAAGCGAACATTCCAGCCTTCTAGCAGGGTTTGCTTCTGGTTTTACTGCTTCCGCCTTTACATCCTATTCCCAAGTTCTTCCTCTTCTATTCTTCTTTCCTCTTTGCACATTTCTACACTAATTTGTAAAGGTCTGATTGCGTGAGGTGAATGCTGTGAGAACCTGACAGGTTAGAAAAAAAAAATAAAAACCAGTTTGTCTTCATTTCAGCATGCCCCAATTTTCAGCGAGTTTTGTAATGCCCACATTTTCATCTCAACTAAACCCAGTGCGGTTTTTCTGTAGAGCAGGTCATTGTGAATCTCAATTACTTCCATGCATGGCCACTATCAGTTGCCCCTGCTTTTCTTCATTGTTCTAGCCATCTCTCTATATACATCTCAGTTTTGCCAATCTGGGTAGGGTGAAATCGAAGAGGGACTTTCATGTGGTGCCACAGAAGGCTAGGGAAACTAGTCACTCACCCCACTCTTCCTTTCCTGGTGAGCAGAATTCTTTTTGTCTGGGGAATTTCCTCTTGGCAATGAACAGTGCCAGTTTGGGGGACAAGATGGTGCAGAGAAAATAAAGTTTCTTCCTTCTTTTCTTGTGCAGTTATTTTCAGATCTTTTATTCCACTATGTTGCTGAAGTTTCTTAAATAAAATCCAGAGCTCTCCTAGAGCTGTTTTTGTTAATAAATAGCTAATTGTTGATCTTTGAAGGGAGACAGAGGCTTGGGTCTCTTATGCTGCCATCTTGGTGATGTCACTTTAGCCTCAGTAAGTGTCCATTGAATGAATAGATGCAGTTCTTATCACAACCATTGGTGCAACTATAATCATTACCAATATGTCACATAAATGCAAACAGCCTCTAAATGGTCAGAATTCGCTATGCCCCACACTTGGAAGTGCAGCTTTCTGATGACCTAGTTTTCCCATTTACCTCTGGCTATCTGCGAGTGACACAGTTTTTGACTTGGAGATTGTGCATTACTTTTCTCAGGTCCAGGGATTAAAGTAGAAATAGTGGCCACCAGCTGGCCTTGTAATGTACATAAGGGTACATGACCTATAGGATTTACTTATTGATTTATGTGGATCATTTCCATAGGCATCTAGGGTGGGAGGTAGGGACAGTTGTCGAAATGGGATTAAGATACTCTATTTACCTCAGTTTGCTGAGTCTCAAATGAGACAATGTGTGTGAACACTTTTTTAGAATTGTAGAACACTGTAGGGAATAGCATATTATTAATAATGTTAAATAAATTATTAGGTAAGTTTATCCTTATGATTCTGTGCTGTCACTACTTACAGCGTGAATTAAGTCTGTGCCATTATATCTTGCTACTCACTAGGCTAGGCAATTCTCTGATTTCCTTGTCTTTTATAAAATTGAATTTGTATATTTTCCTGTTTTATAGTATTTTACTCCAGTAGACATTTACTTCTTTACTCTTCTATTCAAGGACTTCCTGGTTTTGTACAGTTGCTTTATGTGACTGTTAATTTCATTTTACATTTTGGAGAAGGAGTAGATATTAGGCAATTTGTCCCTTTTATTTAACCTTTTCTAACACTATTGAGCAACTATAAGAAATTGTTTTTTTGATATTTCTCAGTTTTCATAGTGACACAAGACCTATGGGGAAAGATTTTATTATTTTGAAATGTTTTTATCTTACTTAATTCTCATGGGTTTTTGTTTGTCCTGACTGGCCAGACACTGGAAAGCTGTATAACATTTTCACAATGACTTCGCATTTCAAAATTTATACAGATATTGGAAACTATGAATTTTCCAAATACTCCTAATATCAGATTAGAATTTTGTTTAAAATATTAAAACATTAGTTGTTGATATGACACCAGGTTCTTTTTAAAATCTATGTATGCGTTTGCATACCTCTAGTGCTACAGGAGAGAAACAAAAGCCCAGCACATACTGACTTATTTAAGATCATGAACTTAGATGGGAAGAGAGCCTTGAAGCTCCCGCCTGACTTTTCTCCATCACACTGCCTACCTTGAAGTAATCTGGACTCCTTTTGCTGCAGAAAGCTGCCAACCTCAATTCCTACAGAACTCCAAGCCTTGAGTACATATCTAATCATGCTGTCTCTTCGGGGATTTGATGCTGTGGGAATTTGAGCATCCTGCATTCATGGCTATGTATAAGTCTATTGGCACCTTGGCTTGAGAAAGTTCAGAGACTAGTGTAGTTTGCATAGCTCTGACCTGAGCATCTGAAATATATGTGAAGAAAATAGGATTTTTTCTATTTGCTTTTCAAAAAAGTTACAACTTAGGTGGATTTAACCTCTTACCCATTTTTTCTTACAACAAAAGAACACACATCATTTTAGGTGATTTTGACTTGTAACAATTTTCAGTTGCAATGAAACAAATGATATGAGAAATGTCTTTAGACGTGAAAATTATAAAACTTATTCTTTCTATATATAATGAATTACTCATAGCAACTTCATTCATGTCTTGCCTCAAGTTGCCCTCAGTAGGAATCTCCATGTTCACAAAAGAAAAGCGGGCACAGAAGGAAAGCTGAGTGGGAGAAGAAGCAAATCGGGGCTCTCTCCTCTTATCACCCATGTTCTGTATTTATAAATCTGGAAGTCAACTTTTTTTTATGCTTTTGGAGAAATAATTAAGCATTTTTTATTTGAGAACTTAGCTAAATTCAGTTAAAGTTGATTTTAGAAATACTTTGTCCTCTGATATAAACTACCCTTATTCTAGGGGGCACCTGGTTCATCTCTGTTTCCTTATGCTGAATCCAAATCTCAATTTTCCTAATGTTATTTATTGAGAAAAAGACTCCTTGTACCTGAATCAAGTACTACGGATGATACTAGAATTATAGAGATAATTATAATTATAGAGATAAATAAAATGTTTCTGTTTTGAGTTAATCAGAGTGTAGCAAGTTTGGAAATCATGAATAAAAGAATGAATTACAGAGATAAATACAGTGACCAATACAATACAATGTGAAAAGAAATTATTGTAACACAGACATCCTTATGAGATACTGTCCACATAAACTTTGGGCCTAGGACAAGCATCACAGTTGTAAATGTGGCACCTTACCCAAATTATAGACCTCAAGCAATGAGCAAATAACCTCAGAATCTAAACTTAGAAATATCTCAACTCAAAGAAAAGCATAATTAACTGTATTATCAAAGGCATAATTTTAAAAGACACGTTTATTGAGATATAATTTACATTGTATAATTTGCCCTTTTTAGTGTATAGTTCTATGAGTTTTGTTAAATGCATTCAGCCATGTAACCACCATCACAACACAGAACAATTTCGTCACCCCTAAAAATGTCCCATGTGCCCTTTTGTAATCAACACCTCCCTCAGTGCTATCCCCTGGCAACCACTGATCTTTTCTCAGTCTCTATAGTTTAAAGACAGTATTCTCAATCTTTGTAAGCTTTGGTTTTCTCATTGATCAATGGAAATATTAATAATACCACTTATTTCTTGGGATTGTTAAAAGAAATAAGATAATATATATAAAATGTTTAGTACAATGCCTGGTACATTATTAACATAACATGTTAGTGATTATTATTATTGTTGTCATTATTATTCATTGTTGAGCATTGAGTTGTAACCCAGAAATCACAACAATGTAGTGAGTAAAACTAAATTAGGTATTGTAAAACACAATCTCCAATGTAATATAGAAGCATTTTCTATAGTATTTGACAATTAGTCATCAGGCCTCAATATTTTTCCATCAGTGGGAAACTCAGTATTTCTCAAAGTAGTTTATAATATTGATGGACTGTAATAATTGTGTAAATATTCTTTTTGCCATTCTGTAACTTCTACTCAAAGATCACAATTGACCTTAGAACACAAGTCCAATTTCTCTTTCACATCTTGGGTCTTTAAAGAGAGCACCCTCACCTCTCTTTGTTTCTACTTCTGAATCTTTTCCCTGCTAAAAAAAAATCAAAACAGATAGAGCTAGAGATTATTGGCAGAGGCTACAAGGAAGTAGATTATGACTAAGTATAAAAAGGAATGTTCTAAGGGAGTTACTTAAAGATGAAAGAAGTGGAAATAGAGATAATTACTCCTCCATCCCTTAACATGTTTAAATCCTGGCTGAGGAATCACTTATGAAAGACGTTATAGAAAGGTCTTGAGTATTTTATGGGCAGCTAGACCAAGTAATTGTTAAGCTTCTCGTAACCTGAAAAGTATGATTCCTTTTGCCATATCTCCAAAACATTTTTTCTGTAATTTCAGAGTCATAGAAATTATTCTACCTTCATAAAGTTTCTATCTTCACTTGTTTACTCAAACTCATCTCAAGCTTTTGTTAATCACATTTAGATAAGAGAAAATAATATATATCAGAACCTCTTGAAAAACTTTAAAGATTATGCCAAATATAAGGTGCTATAAAGTTCTATCTAGCAGAATCTTTAAATAGCACCACAAATTTTTTATTTTAACTATTTTTAATAAATATTTATCTAAGTTCGATTTATGCTATGGTTACAGTTTTTATAGTTAAACTGTAATTGATGCTTCACTGTCTTTATTTTTCAGGTTACTGACGATTTCACATTTTCTGCAAGACTATTAATTGGAGTACTGAGTTGTAACACAATAATGCTTTCAGGGCTAGAAGACAAATGCAAGGATTGATTTTTGCTCCTACATAAAATAGTTTTGTGCTACTTCTAGGGTATGTGTGGGGGGGGGGAGTCTGCATTTTACTGCATCTTCCATCCCCAGTAGCTATCACAGAGCATTTATCTATAGCAATATTTATCTATTTTCAATTTATTGTGGCTTGGAAATCAGATATATAAGCTTATTAGAATAAAGTGAATCTGACAGACACTCTCTCTCACCTTCCTTCACTCCTGATTTCTTACGAGCAGTGCACTCTTTTTCATTTTGAGTGGTTCTCTTAGCGTGGGCTTCTTTCCAAACACTCCTGTCTTGGTCAGTTCAGGCTGCTACAACAGAATACCACAGATTGGGTGGCTTAAACAACAGACACTTATTTCTCATGTTACTGGGAGCTGGAAAGTCTAAGATAAAAATGTTAGTAGATTCAGTGTCTTGTCCTCACTAGACACCTATTTCCTGGTTCCAATGTGCTCACCTGCTCACTGTGTATTCATATGACAGAAAGAAGATGAGGAAGCTCTGTGGAATCCTTTGTATAAGGACATTAATCCCATTCAGGAGGGTACCACCCTCATGACCTAGTTACCTTTGAAGGGGTCTACCTTCTAAATACCACCATATTGGGGGGTTGGATTTCAACATGTGAATCGGGTGGGGACACAAACATTGAGTTTATTGCAACTCTTGAAAAATTGAATACGTAAGTCTTTATTATCTTGACAAGTACATTTAAAACATGAGCATTTGGGAAACATAGAGGCAGCTAAGGCACACTGGCAGAGGTTGGGGCCACGAAGGAGAGCTTCAGAGCAATGTGAGGGAGAAAGAAAGGCACTGAAAGCAGCAGGTGCTAGAGATGGACCAACCCTAATTCATGTGCAATGGAATTGCCTGGGTGTAAGGGAGCCTAGAGGAGAAAAGAAGTTACTCAAGAAGTGTCTGAACTGAAGAAAACTTGGAGACATAGACTTGTCTTCCCTGTGCTGGTCTCCGCTTCGTTCTGTGTCTGAACGCTCCAACTCCTGCACTTCAAGACCCTGAAACGTTCACCTGGCAACTTAAAGTCAGATCTCAGATGGTACCAGCACTGCACACGCATCTTTCATGTTCGTCTTCTCTGTGAGGATAAATGAGGATAATAAATCAAGGTGTTCCTTTCTACCATAATATTTTGCATCTGGAAGCACTGCATATATTTATCATTGTCTCATGTATGCACTTATCCTCAAAATAAAAATAATGACAAAATTAAAACCATAAATTTTAAAGTAACTCATTCATCATCTGCTTTATTCATAAACAAGAATTTTCTTCTTTCCAAGCCCCTCCCTCTCTCTCTTTTTAAATTTACTTGAGGTTTAGAAAACAACCCACTTTCCTCAAGGACAACCTTGATCTTTGATAGGATAATTATTAGCCTTATAATAATAAGAAACAATTTCCAAAGCAACTATTAATTTTTAAATTGAATCTATTTTCTGCTTTTTCAAAAACAAGTGTCCTGCTAGCTAAGGTTCTCATGCCATTATAGAAGTCAATAAAACTCCAAAGATTTTGTTTTGACTTTTCTATGGGTAACACTTTCTAAATTTTTTTAGAAAGGATCAGCATGTACAATTTTCTTGAAATAGAAATATCAGGAAAGGAATTGTAAGGGTGCCTGATAAAATATTTGTTTATAAGTAAGAAGATGATAAGTTATTCTAAAGTTATTTTATTCTAAACATCAATAAATTGATGCTTACAATATGAAATTCTAGAAACTCTTACAGGTCTATGTTTGAGCTCTCTGAAGTTTATTAAATTTTCTAGAAGGAAGAAGCCAATGGGAAAAAAATCAGGATTATGATATAGAATCGGTACTATTTGCTTTAATTTCTATAAAGCCAAAATGTGTCAGACGTCAATATTTTCTCCAACTCAACCAATTGTGACTCTGTCTGGGGCTACATGAAACCTCCTTCTCTCAGATTTCCTGTTTATTTGCTCCATCATAGAGGCTGGCACGATCAAGTGCAAGGAGTAGGCATCTGGCATCAGACAAATCTAGATTTTCATCCCATTTCTGCCATGACTAACTATGTGGTCTTGAAAAATTTGCTAAAATTATCTGAGCCCCAGTGTCAGTTTATAAAATTAGGGTAAGAAAGTCTCTCAGGCTTCTTGTGAAGAGCAAATGAGATACATGCAACAAATCATCTAGATTGGAAGAATACAAAATATGAAGTGGGATGTATTATAAAATCAGAAGCTCAAAAGGCAACTAACAGTTTTAGTTAGATCCAAATAGCTCAGACATTCTTAGGAGGCTTGAGAAGTTGTTTTATTTTAATACCTAATTCTCTTACAAGTTTTCTGTCATTAAAATGACAAGCAAATGACAAGAAAACCTTCTCTAAAATCCAGATACATGCTCAGTCTGACATTTCGGCCTCATGAGATGTGAGATGAAAACCCAGGCAGTCTGGCTGGCTCTCTGAGCTATGAAATAGGTGACACATTTATTATGTGCAGCAAATGTGGTCATTTGTTTGTGGTGATGTGGTATACAGCAGCAGAACTCTAATACAAGTTGTAATTTTGAGAAATGGGAGTAAGGGAGTGGAGAATAAGAAGGGAAATAAAGAGGGAAAGTCAACTGTAAGGGTGCCTGATAAGAGGCTGCTCTTGGGAGCAGTGGAGGCTCCATTCTCCTGTGATCTTCTGAGAAGTAAGCAAAATGCCACCTAGAATTATCTATCAAAACTACAAGATCGCAGCATCTACCTGATGGTTCAGCCCAGCTCAACCCCTCCTTAGTTAAGCGGGCCTTAATGCCACTGCACATCCATGCAGCGCTAACAAGAGGTGAAGACCCCACAGAAAGACATTAGCTTCTTGACTTGAAAGTCTGACTGTGTAGAATGCGATTCAACTTGCACAGAATTTTCTGGAAAGCAGTGGCTGAAAACAGGGGTAGGCCAAGGCGATATGTGAGGGGTGCTTAAAATAACAAAGTAAAATATAAAATAAAAGATAAAATGAAATAAAATATAAAATAAAATATAAAAATCCTAGAGAGTTAGATCTGAGGCTCAGAGGAGAAAGGGCTCAAAGGAACCTCTCAAAGGAACCTAGTCTCTGCACAGCAAGAGCAGAACTCTGACCTTGACCTCCACCGCTCCTAGACTCGCTCCACTGCTCCTAGAGCTTCACCTCTGCCAGTGAAGCAAACTTAAACCCATGAACTCAAGAATTCCTAAGCTACTTATTGAATTCTTACCTACCTTATGGACCTCCTTCTATGTTCTAAACTAGACTACAAGGTTACTTCTAGTAAGTTCATGTTCTGCTTAAATGTATAGTGCTTTCTATCATCAAGTATGTTTTAGTGTTATCATGTATTAACAAAACAAAACCATACCCAGCTTAGTGTCATTTACAAAGAATTAAATACCAGTGTAACTAGAAAAAATAAATGATACGAGCTCATTACTATACTTTCAACTTTCTCACTCTCTCAAATTCATTGTAAGTCATCTAGAAACTTCTTTGTTTCTCCTGACTTGTGGCATACTCTTTTCCTCTATGGCTTCTTAATGGACAGAGCAGTAATATCCCAAAGCTTCTTGCTGACAAAGTCTTGCTCCTTTTTCCAGACCAGTCATCCTAATCTACATTTATTTTTAAATAAATAACTTTATTACTTCACCTAATACGGAACACACCATATCTTGAGCAACAGAAAATTTGCATATCAATTGAGTCACTGATAAGGAATTACTTTTGCACCATAAAGTGAGCTTGATAAAAAGCTTTTCTGAGCATTTAATTTAATTTATTTTAATTTCAGTTTTAAAAATTTAGACTTGGATTTTTAAATGCTCTAGTTGCTCTTAAAATAATCTATTCACCAGACTAAATGAACATTCTCATTATATTTGTACTCCATTCTAAGTATCTAGCTTTATAAGAAATGAAAACATGGGAGTGATAGTTCAATTCACAAAAGGTTGAACAAAGATAGCTCAGAGTTCCGTTACAATGCCTTAAAACATTCTGTTTACACAGAACTTTCTACAACACATCTAAAGCCTTGCATTTTATCGATTTGAAGGCACAACTTTTTTTTTTAATGTTTAATAACTCTGAAATTGGAATGTGTGTTACCTTGAGGTCAACTAAGGAATATTTATGATATACTTGGTTTTGCCTGCATGTGCACAAACATCAAAAACACTACATCTCACACAGTTTGTTTATACTGACTTCCCTGCCAATGTCTGCTACCACTCTTGCCTTCCATGAACTGGCTCCAGATGCAGAAGGCAGCCTGGGTTCCAGGCTCTCTTGTGCTTTGGAATATTTATGCCATCACTACAGTATGCCTGGATTACAGTTGCTTCCAATCTCATTATGATTATCATTCTGTCATTCAGATATCAGCCTAACATATCCACTTCATCACCTAAACTAACATAATTGCCCAGCCATTAGATATCTGCACTCATCACTAAAATTTTTCCAATTTTTTAGCTTATTTGTTGATTGATTGGTTAATTGGTTGTCTCCCTTCACCAGAATACAAGCTCCTGCTGAGTCATTCTGCTGGCCTGCTTCTCTGCTGCATCGCTAGCATACAGAACACCACCTCACACATAGTAGGTGCTCAATAAACATATTGAACAAAAGAATTCCTGTCACCTTTATTTCAACCCACATAATATACAATACTGCTATTACCAAGACAAGTTTTTTTCTAATACATTTAATTTTGTTGAGCAAAAGAAACAAAAAGAAGGAAATACTGGCTGAGCAGAGCTGGCTGGTATGATAAACGTGTGTTGCATCAGATGTTCATGGGAGAAACCCCAGACCATCCCCCATCCCCATTTCCATTTATTAAGGCTCTTGCTCAATGTCAGTTTCTAAAATTCATCTCTTTTGTACCTACTCCCATGGAATGCAAATCCATATTGTCTTTTTTCATGTCTCAAGAAATTATCAGAAGTGAGAAAAGTATCTGTACATAGTAGGAATTCACATTTTTTTAAATAAATGAATATATATATATGTTAAGAGAATGACTTAGTAATCCCACCCAAGCACCAAATAATTCTATGGACCAGACCCACTTCTGGCAGCATGTAAGTTTTATGTGCAGATCCTAGTGCATGACAGAAATCGTTATCTAGGCAAATACAAAGTGCTCTCTCTTATCACCAACTCATAGAGCCAAATCCCCCCAATTTCCTCTACTGGTACAAAAGATACCCTTATTATTTTCATACAATGACCTTTGAATCACTGGGCAATATTTTACCAGGTGTCTTTCTTTCCAGAAGCTCTTTACTGGCTGCCAGTTTAAGGGAATTGGGAGAATTGTATGTTAAAATTAAAGATCTTAAAAATAAACAAGAAATCATGATCTTTCCTGGTCCAAGGGCCATGACTTCAGACATGTATATCGTCATGTCCTTGTTACAAATAGAGGGACTGAGTCCTGAGAAACTGAGGATAAAGAGTCTCATTTGTGAGAAATGGAGATGACATTGAGGTTACATGTCCCATATCTCTCTGCTTATTGTAATTCTGATCCCAGCTCATTCATTTTCAGCCTGAGTCCCATCATTTAAACATCTCATTTTAAAACTGAGGCAAAAATACCTCTGCCATTGACTACTACCAAATCATTCAATATTAAAAAAAAAAAAAACACTCAGTTTTGGTTTTCTTTGGTTTCTTTCTCACTGAATGCTTATTGTAAACACATTTTGATGACTTTTTTATTTGCATAGCCTTTAACTGTTTTCAGAGTACTCCACACATGTTATCTGTCTTTCAGAAGCAGTTGAGATATTACTGAATCTATGACAGAAGAGAGAGTACACAACTGGCTCAGAGGGATGACAACGGGAAAGAAATAGAGAAGACCCTGACCCAAACCTTGATTTTGGCCCTGACCTTTACCCATAGAGAAAAACCAAGTCACATCATTACCAGAGTAAAAGTGGACTAGAACTACAAACATTAACAAAGTGCCAGCAGAAACACAAAATGTGGGAAAAATTCTTCTAAGTGGAGGAAAAAGTGAGTGAGGCAAAGAAAGTGATGTGTGTGGGTACAAAGGAGACACTAAGAGAAAGCTATCAGGTAGTGGGTGGGTGACAGGTTGACAGGTGAGAGGAGGAGAAATCAATGCCAAGATTGAAGAGACAGCATGAGGAGAGAGCAGGGTGAGAGAGTGAGCAAAATTTAGGTACCGTACAGGAGAAGGCATTGATAAGGCAATTGTTCCTGAATAATAGAATTCAGGAACTACTGCTCAATAAATAAATCTTTTCTGGTACTTCAAGATCTACTTTGTAGTATTATGAAGAGCCAGTGAAGGTGAAATTAGGTAAAATCAGTTCAGTCTCTAATCTTACTCTTTTGTAATCAGTATCTATTTATATGTCAAATTATATTACCATAACGAATAACATTCATACTTTCAAAATGTGACATTTTTTAATGAGCTCTGAGGTTAAGTAGGTAAATAAGCTGGCTCTGAAAAATTGCTGATTTTTTTTAAAAGCAAATATTCATGAAAAAAAGAAGAGCTTAATGAATTCATCTTTGCTTTACAAAAGAAAAATATCAAAATAAATTACTGTATAAGATGATTTGATCATTTCAGTTTAGTGTATTCACTGTAAAAATGTTTGTGGTTACCTAAAATCTATAAAAACAATTTTCTCAGTAAAGATCAATCAGTTTGAGCTTCTCATTTCTTGTGAGGAAAATGTTATACAATTTAATGTTATACAATTTAATTTAATGTGAGGAAAAGGCAGAGGCAGCAGCATTTAAGAAGGAAAATTTTACACTAACACAAAGAAATAGCACCACCTGCTGGTGATCATATAATACTTTTTCATTTTCTCTCTGAAAAAGAGGATTGTGAAATTTCTTTTTAATAAAGAAAATTATAGATTTTAAATTTTAAAATAAAAATCCCATGAAATACATTTTAAAAATCAAGTGTAATTAAATAATACAACACACAAAGGCCTTTCATGTTGTCTGAAACCCAAATATGGAGGAGCCAGGTGGACAGAGGACAACTGTATCTAATGTAGGGAGGAGGCAAGAGAACTAAAATGTTAAATCAAGCTATATTCAAAGACTGCAATATGCTGATCAGCCCTGCAGCCAGGCCAGGAGGACACCTGAGGCACAGAGAAAGATTTGTATTGAGATTGCTAATAACCCATTTCCCCACACCATGAAGGAAAACAGGAAAACAAAGTCTTGAAGTCGCTCCCTACACAAAATAAAATCATTCATTCCCTATGGCTAAAACCATGGCAAACCTGTGGATTAAAGGCTGAGAATTGCCAGCAGGCCTTTCACACTACATATTCTTACCCTTTCTTGTTACACACTCTGATCCTTCCTTACTGTATGCCATACAATCAAAAGAAAATGGGTAAACAAAGTCTTTAAACTGTAATTCATAATAACTAAGAATGATATATAAACTGAATTCCCCCAAAAAACTCTCCGTCCCTCTCAGTGTTTCTTTCTCTGCTCCTCTCACTGTTTGTCTCTGTCTCTCTGTTTCCCTCTGAGTCTCTCTCATTCTCTCACTCTCTCACTTTCTCACTCTCCACTTCTGAGAAGAGACCACGCTCTGTCTATGGAGCGATACCCCTTCTCTAATAAATTCTCCTTTTGACTCTGACTCTGGCGTGCATTTGAACTCTTTCTCCTGCTCAGCCAAGAACTCTCTTGGTGCAGGCCCATTGGGGGGCATTTGCCCTATCTTGCACAGTATCCTGAGTGGGGACAGGGCTCAGTAGGGAAGGTAGGGGGCTCTTAAGGGCTGGGGGAGTGTTGGAGAATAAATGCTTGTGCATTTAACTAAGAAGTGTTAAGTGAGTAGTTAGAGAGTGGTGCTCATGCATTGGAGACAAGACTCCCAAACCAACCATTGTGAAGGTTTCCTGGGATTTAGCGTTAATCCTAGGAATTCTATATTAATTAAATAAAAACTCTGAATGGGTCTTATTAAAATATAAAAAACTTATTCTTGCCATTTTGTTATCTGTAAAATGAGAATATTGTTTTCTCTACGTGCAGAGTAGCCAAAGCTTTAGACCCCAGGAAAGGAGGAGGCTCCTCTGTTTGTTTTAGATCATTCTGTGCATGCCATTGAAGTGTTGGGCTAGGAGGGGTCACTCCCATGTGAATGTCTGGGGATTTGTGATTGGTGTATCTGGTAGTGTATAAAAGACTGCATTTTCATGGTCACTTTTTCTTTCAGACTGTCTCTGGATGAGGACACAGAGGTAGCTGAGTCCCTGACAATGAAATGACAGGTGAGAAGAGATTTGCTCTCATTCCTGAATAGATCCATCTTTGGCAGAAAGTCAGATTTCTCCCTTTGGCCTACTTGCATCTTCCAAGTACACCCAGGAAATATTAGTACCAGTCATGTTTGCTATCCTGTTAGGCACATGGCAGGTCAAGGGACTGGTGGGGCCATAATCCCCACCCAACAGTTACACTCATTTGTTCTAGCCTCCATTAAGGCTGTGTCTTCACAGAAGAGATGAGAGAAGTTTGTTTGTTTTCCAACCTATGAGCTGGGAGGAGAAATATTTCCCTCATCATGTTAGCGGCTGCAACAGCCTTAGGTGTGTGATGAACACAGGCAATAGAGATGAGTGAGAGCAGAAGTATCTAGACCAGTGGGGAGCAGATGTTTCATCAGATGAGCCCAGTGATATAGGTGCTGGGGGTGAAGGCAGTGCAGCCTTTAAGTTGGGCAAGGGAGGCTAGACAAGAGAGAGCAATGAGGAATCATTTATTTACTTTTAATATATCAAGGTTTCCTAACTTTAAATATATTAAGGTTTTTATAGCCTATACTTGAACAATTGGATAGCTTCAAAAAATAAATAAAATTCCCTTTACCAACTTGATCTACAATTCAGTTTCCCTCCTTTATTAACTTTGATTCAAACATGAAAACTGAATTCCATGTATGTAGAGCG
The DNA here is from genome assembly GCA_004027375.1 of Macroglossus sobrinus. NCBI lineage: Eukaryota > Metazoa > Chordata > Mammalia > Chiroptera > Pteropodidae > Macroglossus > Macroglossus sobrinus. The sequence continues at coordinate 56,345 of PVKZ01001959.1, forward strand.
TCATTTTCTTAATTTTGACTGTGTACTGAGGAGAAGCAGAATAGCCAAAAGAATTTAATGTAGGGTGTTGGTGAGCAACATGACAGACGAGGAAGCTCCAAGCTATCACTTCCCCACAGTAACAGCTATAAACCAATCAGAATCTGTCTGAACCCACTGAGGATCTCAACCCAGGGGCCCCAAAAAGTGGCAACGAAGGTCTCTTTCCTGCTCCCACCATTGCCAGCACTGGCAGGAGCACCAATTTACCCCCAGAGTGTGTGTGTGTGTGTGTGGTGTGTGTGTGTGTGTGTGTGTGTGTGTGTGTGTGCGCTTTCTTCCTGGCTCCCCAGATTTGGTGAGTGCTCCTCTGTTTTGTGAGTGGCCATGACCATGCCAGTGATGCTGAGGCCTCAGTCAGTCTTGTGTCCTTGAGTGCACATCAAGTTTGTATGAAGGGTGCAGGAGGGAAGGATAAGTTGTCCCTTTGGCTGGCCCCTGCTGTGGGAAGGGAATATCCTTCCCTTGGGAAAACAGGAGGTGTGGCCCATCTTTGTCCTGAAAACATTCTCCTTTCTGGCTCCTGACACCAAGATATAGAAAAGACTTGATTAAGTTTTTTTTTTTTTTAATTTGCCTTAGCTATTCTAATTCCTTTGCCTTCTCATATACGTGTTTTTAAAAGATAAACACTTTTTTTTTTTACCACAGGAAGTTCTACAACTTGCTCTTTTCATTGTCCAGTTCACCATCAGCATCTTTCCATGTCAGTAGCTATAGATCTACCTTATTTGAAAATATAAATAAATCTTGGTCATGGTTCCATAGTGTAGCGGTTTGCATGTCTGCTTTACACGCAGAAAGTCCTGGGTTCAGTGGAGTCATGGCCCATAGTCTACTGCCCCATTCTGTCTGATCTCGGAAGCTAAGCAGAGTTGGGCCTGGTTAGTACTTGGATGGGAGACAACCTAGAAAGACTAGGTGCTGTAGGAACAAATAATAATAAAATCAAATATATATATATATATATATAAATAAATCTACATTGATAGTATTGTATTGTGTGAATGTACCAGAATTTTTTTTAGCTTTTCCCCAACTTTGTTATACTAAACAATATCAATATCTTATTACACATATATTTGCGAAATGTTCCCCATACCTGTTTGTTGTCATTTGACTTTGCTTGTGTTATATGTAAAGATCAATTTTATTTCAATTTAATATGGTCAAGTTTATCAATCGTTTTCTTGATGGCTTCTGGGATTTTTCTAATGCTTAAAGATATCTGCTCTGAAATTATAAAACAAATAAATTCAATTTTGTTTCCTGCCAGTACTTTCATGGTTTCAGTTTTACAGTCCCCACCGGATCTAGTCTTCGCCTAACTTTCCAAGTCTGCGCGGGGAGCCTGGGAACCGCTCCTCTCCAAAAAACCTGGCCAGGCGCTCCGCCTGGCCAACATCTTCCGGACTTTTCCCCGTCGGTCCCTTCCCGAGCTCGCTAGTGCGGTCCTGACAGCCACGTGGGGAGGCTGTTCCCTTCCCTGGAGGAGAATGATGGTCCCAACGACCTCTTGAAATTTTTTCCAAGTTCTTTTTCGCTGCCGAGTCGCGCCGAGGGAATCGATAGCTCCCAGGAGGACGCCCAGGAAGCTGCGCAGGACGCCCCAGGCCAAGGGACGCGCGGGTTTTCACGCGCCTATGGCGTCCGCTTTTATAGTTTCTTCCCTCCAGAGCTTCGGGAAAATCTGCAAGTGATGGGATTTGACTGCGGTGCCCGAGCTCCAGGCGGCTGCGGCGCTACCAGGACGGCCCCGGGGTGCCGGGCGCCGGCGCGCCTTGCGTTCGCAGGAGGTTGGATCCGCTCGGCTGTGGGTGTCGGGCGGGCGCTGCGCTCCGAAGCCGGGGGTCCGGCTGTCCCGGCGGGAAACCGAGAGGGCGTCCGGGTCTAACGCTTTCCTACATGCGCCCCTGTTTTCGGAGTTTGCGTTCCCAGTTTTTCCGAGTCCCTCCTAGAAATGAGGACTGTCCCGAATATACGGGGAGGGAGACACAGTCTCGTCCGCTTTCCCTCGTGAATCTTGGTCATCGATAAACTTGCAAAATTTTTTTAAAGTTCCGGGCTCGGGAGCTGGGAACCCGCTGGGGACGGTGGAGGCGGGGAGGTCCGCGGAGGGCGTCCTCGGACCTCCCCGTCTGGGGACCGCGACGACCCGGCCCCACACAAGCTGGGAGTGCGCCCTCGCTGGCTCGGGGACCCAGATCCGTCCCGGGGCCGTCTTCGTCGCTATTGCCGCTTTATCCCGTGCTCTGTGTCAAACGGTCACTGTAGCGGATCCGGCCATGGTGCCTGACGCTGAGACGCCTCGTGAGGACAGGATCGCCCCGGTAGTGGCCCTGCGCGGGGCTGGAGGTTACTTCCTGGAGATCCAACCTGCAGTTCTGTGCGGAGCGCCCGCCACCCTTCCTGTGGTCATCTCATTGGCGCAGGTCCACCAACGGCAGGCATTCCCTGGTGGTGTCTCTACCAAGTACTCACCAGGCCTGACACTGCTTAGCTTCTGAGATCAGAAGTCATCCCTACCTTCAAAGCCGTAGGGGCTTAACGTTGGTAGCAGCAGCCAGGCATCCCAGTAGCCCCCACTGCGAAGCCCTGCTCCACCAGGCCCCACTCACCAATGCACTTCAGAGCCCTGGGGTCCCCTGCCTTCTGTGGACAGGCTCTCTTGCCACATCCTCCAATGCTCGGTGGGCTGAGCCAGCAAGCTCTATTTCCTGAGTTCCCAGGAGACAGTGCAGGCTCAAGCTGTGTGACCATTGGCATCAGAGCCGGGACCAGCTGACCCCAGGTCTCAACCATTTCCCCTCCTAAAAATGTCCTGTCTTGGCTCAGATCAACAAGATTCCTACCCTGCAAGTGATGATTACGTTTCTTAATACTGAGGGCTGCAGTCATAAAATATCTTCAAAGTGTAAAAATAAAATAAAATTGAAAATAAAAATCATCTAGACTGTTAGTATTTTAGATAAGCAACCTTGAGAGAGGGTTTCTCAGGCTGGTGGTCCTGGAGGGAGGGAGGAGGGGAGGAGGGAAAAAAATTTGACCTTTGGTGAACTTGACCCGCATGTGGCTTGTGCTTAATTCTTTCATTTATACATCATTACATTTTTCTGATCCCCTTTCTGCATATGACCCAATATCTTCACAGGGCTCACTAGATGGAGAGGTAATCAAAGTGTGATCACAGCATTTGGGGGCACTTGGGGGCCCAGGTAAGGCCAGAAGAGGCAGAGAGGAGAGGTGGGTATCAAGAAGGGCTTTGTGAAGGAGGTGACATCTAAGCTGGGTCTCCAAGGGAAAGATTATTTAGCCAGGGCCAAGCAGAAATAAAATACATGATGAATTGAGTGAATGAATAAAAAAAAAAATGGGCATCCACCTAACAGACTAAGAGGAAGGACAGCCCACTCAGACCAAGTTTGGAAACACAGAGCACCTGTGGAGTGTAATGAGAAGCCAGCTGTGTTTAGTTGCTGCCTCAACATTTTACAGAATGACTACCCTGCTCACACCCAGAGTCTGGACAGTTAGATTCCCACCACCAGTTCCCACTTGCTGTTCCTTGGACACCTTTCACAATAACCACTTAGAGGTGAGAACAGGAAAAAGCTAGTGATCTCCTCCCCAACCACCTTATAATAGGGGCAGGCTACCCTGTTCTTTATCCTCCTTATGACCAGGGACAGAGGACTGCCCATCCCCTGGTTCATTGTACCACCCTCCATCCCATTTCTGGGATCTATAGTAATAAATCCTATGACATTACTTCCTTTGTGTGAGTATATTGGCTGCACCTGCAATCAGAAGGACTCCAAGGTTTTCATTTCCCCAGCATTACAGCTCAGATGCTGAGGGAGCCACCTGCTGAATGGGTGTGGGTGGCTTGTGACCCCTCATTCAGGAGGTTATAATCTGCATATTCTTAGTAAACCAGCTCTGGGGTCCCGCCAACACAGGGAACAATGGAAGGGGCTGCAGCTTGCCACCACAAGAGCCTGAGTTCTGGCCACTCAGGAAGCCCTCATCTGTCCTCTGCTCCGGGACACTGCTTGCTGTTCCCAGCAACACCTGTCTGTGTGACTCGGTGTCCACATGTGTAATTGTACCTGCATCCAGGGGCTTTGTAAAGGAAGTGGGGGGAAGGGTCAGTGTGCAGCCCAAAGCTGAAGAGTGAGGGAGAAGATGACAGGAATCCTGCATGTGGGGTGGAACACATGAAAAGGGTGGGTGAGGCAGAGGCCATGCCTTGGGGCTCAAGGATGGGGACACTGGTGGCTTCCCTCAACAATAGAAAGGAACTTCAGGAGGAGGAAGTAGTCATGAGGCAAGGGACAACCTCAATGTGACACATAGACTTTGAGGAAATTCCAAGACAGATATCCAGGAGGAGCTGCTGTGACAGAGGGTCAGAGTTGGAGCTTGTGATCCAATGAGATGAGGAGGGGCAAAGTGGAAGGGGAAGACTTCGAGGAAGATCATTAACTAGAGTCATCAAGGTAGAGAACATTGATGTTCATTTCACAGCCTTCTGGTGCCTAATAGAGCAACGGGGTCTAGGGGGCCATTCAATAAACACTGGGCTGACTTAATCCAAATCTACCTGTTTCTTCTCTGAATCACTGAAATAGAATTTGCTGAATTCCACAGATTAGTGACCTAGGCTCAGGTTAATTAGCTAGGAAAGTGAAACCAAGAATTACAAGTCAAAGCAAAATATAGACTCAAGGCAAAACTAAGAATCCAAACTATAAACTAAGACTCTCAACCTGAAGTTCACCAAGGCCTCAGGTCCTTTGCACTCGCTGTTTTCTCAGCCTGGACTAATCTGCCTTCTGCATCGCTTGTTCCCTAAACACTTTTGGAAATTACTTCAAACATCCTTCCTGACTATTTTTCTCCATGATACCACCTGACTTTGTGTATATTTTACCTTTTTTTTCTCTGTCTCCATGACTAGGCTGTCAGCTCATGAAAATGAAGGCCTCTGTCTGCTTCACTTACTGCTGTGCCCTGATGTGTGCCCTGGCATACAGTAGGCCCTTAGTACATGTACATTAGGTGAGTAGATACTGAAGGTGAAGTGGGGACACTTGGGTGTCATCTGGCTCTGTCTCAAGTCCAAGAATAAAGAGATCAGGACAACCAACTGGAGATCTTGTTCTTTTGAAAATGCCTCATTGCTATTGAAAAGATGCTAAATTAAGTCCAGAGAAAGCAGCTGCCCTGATTTGGGGATGATTCTAAACTGTGAGGGGTGTGAGGTCCAACGCTCCCAGAGGCATTTTACATCCTCCCAATATCTCCTTCCATCTCCCTAAGGAACCCCACACTCAATATACACTCAGACCAATCCCCTATATTTGGTGGGAGCAGGGGTTGAGCTGTCAGTGTTTCCAGCCCAGAAAGACCTTTGTCCATTTGGAACTTTGTCTTTGGAACTTGGAAAACCTCTCATCTGCCCTCAGCCCATCAATCCCACTATTCTTAAGTTCTCATAGTTCTCAGAAGTTTTCTGAGTCTTCATTCAGCAGACAAGCACCCACAAGGTGTCAGGAGCTGAGGCTTGTCCAGCTACCATGGTCCACCCAAACCACACATAACATACTCCTGGTGCTCACGAGTAGATGGGCCCCATCTGTTGACTCCACCAGGACTCTGACTGAACCCCCTTCCTCTCTTGTATGGTCTCAAGGGGTGGAGCCTGCAAAGCCAAGCCTTGATTATGCTGCCTACCTACTCAGCCCTACCCTCACCAGGCTGGAAAATCATGGAGATTCTCACATCTAATAGACAAAGCTCAAATCCTGGTGTGATCTTCAGGGCACTTTGCAACATGGCCCCAAATAAACTTCAGACTTGTCTTTTGATAGTTCCTGCCAGTCCCATTGATCTGTGCTGGCTGTTATCCAATGACCAAAAATAGTTGTTTCATGTATTTTGTCAGGTTTTCTAGGTGTTTATGACGAAGAGAAGCCCCACATTAGTTTCATATTCATGAAACATTCTAGAATATTTTTATGCATTTGTTCTGCTAAACTATGAGCTCCCAGAGCACAGCTAGATTGTGTTGGGGCCCAACAATCAGCACCAGACTGACTGGAGCTTTCATCATAAAATCAGTGTACTGACTTATCTACAAAGGTGGCTACCATCGCTCCCTTCCCTTCTTATACACATAATAACCACCTCTCATTAAAAGGTAGGGTTTATCTCACACAGAGGTGTCTCCTCCAAGAATAAACCTGGTTAAGATAAGGTTTAGCTGCTATAACAAAGGGCTCCATTCCTCTGTAACAGAGGCCTACATCTTTCTCCTGCTCTCTCTGGAGCAGACAGTCCAGGGCTGGTCCAACAAGGCTACTTCAGGAAGCTCCTCTCCCTGATGCCTTGTCATCCCAAAGGAAATACCTTGTCCACACAGGCCAGGGCACAGTTACAGCTTCAGAGTTCACGTTTGCAGCAGTGGGACAGAGGGAGAAGCAGAAGGAAGGGCCTGCTTCCCTCTCCTTGAAAATATGCTAGAACTTGCATAGACCACTTCCTTTCCCATCCTGGAGAGAGAGCTTGGTCACATACCAAGCCTAGCTGTAGAGGAGGCTGGGAACTCTGTAGTCCTGGCCTCCATGTGAGCAACTGTAAGTCAAGTGAGGGGTTGCTCTAAGAGAGAAGTGGGCAAGGCTTTTGGGAGCCATGTGAATGTCTCTGTCACACTCTTCATACTGTCCCCTCCTACCACTCAACCACTTTGTACCCTGATTTTCTACTTTATGAGAGATTGTCCATCACATAAATTTCATTAACGCATAACTCCAGAATCCACTGAAAATCACGAGTCAGCGCGTGCTTTTCATTTGATTTGCGACAAATCGCAGGTGAGACTCCATTCCTGACTCTGAGGCTATCCTCAACCCCGAGACCACTGTGCACAGGAACCAGGGGCATCTTGTCCAGTGGCAGTTGATCATGTCCCTCCCTGCTCAGGATTCCCTGCTGTTTAGGAAAACCTAAAGCCCTTCCTGTAGACCTGAGTGAGCACTAAGGAGGGAGAGCAGAGGCAGCCCCTGGCCCAGCCAGGCAAGGCCAGAGCTCACAGACAGAGAAAGTCTCCTGAGCAGAGCATTGTCATCAGAGCTGACAGCCACCTCTGTCTCAGTCAGAATGTGCCAGGCCAACTCCATCTTGGCAAAGGTTCCCTAGCCAGTGGTATTCAGGAGTTCATAGCAGCTCCTCATCAGTAGAGATGACTGCAAGTTCATGCAACATGAAGACCTAATAACTACACTAATGACATTATTATCAATGTGAACTATGCTAGAAAACAATACTAACTATACTAACTATGCTAACGATGCTAATAAACTATACTATACTATGTTAACTGCTACTAATACTAATAATACTAACTAAGGTAACTAACAACACTAACTCTGCTTACTAACTCTCCTAATAATACTAATAAACAATACTAACTACACTAACAATACCAATACAGACTCTGCTATATGTACTATAAATGCTAACTAATAATACTAAAAAAATTTTCAGAGAAAAACAACAAATAAAAAGTAAAGAACAAAAGAAAGAAAAATGGAGGAAATGAAAAAGTGAAGAAAAATAAAAAAGAACAATGAGAAAAGAGAACAGAGAAAAATAAGAAAAAAAAGAGAAGAAAAATGAAAAAGGAGAAAAAGGAAGGAAAGACTAAATAAAAAACAAAAAGCAAAATAACAAAAGAAGGAGAAAACAAGCTAGCTAGTCGAAGTTTGACAGGTCACCACAAATCAGCTTCCTGAGTTCTAGGAGAAAAGACATCAGCCCAGCCAGGACCTCTGGTAAGAGTTTTTGGAAATCTATCACAATGGTGTCATACAAGGTCAGAGCAAGACACAGACCAATACAACAGAAACTAAACCACAGGTTTTTTTTTTTACTTTTTGGTCAATGACTCTATTACACTTTAAAAAAAACCACACACACAAAACAAAAACAAAAAAGGACCCCAAAGAGCTTTTTGTTTATGTGGGATATTAAAGATTAATATTTATTTTATTAGAAATTAAAATCTGTAGGATGCTTCAGTGAACTTTTCATTTCTAAATTTTAAAACCTGTAACAATTTTTGTCTTTTAAAGACCTTAGAGTGACTATACTTAAAGAGTCAATTTCTTTTCCTTAAACCTGATGCTACAACTTAACTGATATCACGATATTATAGGAAAATGTTCTGTTGCATAAGACAAGGTACATTATTAACATCTATAAAGCTGAGAGAGGGTAACTTTCATCATATTTTCACCAATAAGATTGTGAGCAGATTTCTCATCAGAAACCATGGAGGCTAGAGGCAGTGGGTTGGTGTATTTAAGGTATTAAAGGAAAAAAGCTGTCAACAAAGAATCATATATCTGGCAAAACTATCTGAAAATGAGGGAGACCTTAATACATATTCAGATAAACCAACACTGAGAGAGTTCTGGGCCACCAGACCAGCCCTGCATGTAGCACATCCTTCAGGTTGGAATGAAAGGACACTGGGCAGTGACTCAAAGCCTTATGGAGAAATAAGGTCTCTGCTAAAACTCAGTGTGTGGATGATGATAAAAGCTAGTGCTATTGTAACTGGTTCATAACTCTATTTTTTATTTCCTCTTCAATTTAAGAGGTTAATGTATTAAAAAATAACGGGTATGGTTTTGGACACACAATGCATAAAAATTAATTTTGTGACATCAATACGTGGGCTGGGTCAGAGCTGTGAAGGAGCAGAGTTTGTATATATTCCTGAAGTTAAGCTGGTACGGATTTATGTAAAAGTGTTATAATTTGAGGATATTAGTTGATTCAGGTGACCGAAATATATCTCTTATATATATTTGGTCTTCACTGTGCTCTCTGGCTCATGGCACCCAAAACCCTGGGGATTTTCTGAGTGATGAGAGCAATGAGAGCATTTGTGGTTATAATGTTTGGTCTCTTGTCCTCAGTTTTAGAATCATAAATGTGGAATGAGTTTCTTGTTAGTCATAATAAGCCCATTTCCACCACAACTGGGTTTCTGTTAATAAGACAACTGTTTGAAAGAACCTAAGGATAGAGCTGATTATCAGGGGCACCGATCATGAATAGAGGATTGGCACTTTCAGTCCCACCCCTGATTTCCAGGAGGGGAGAGAGGTAGCAATAGAGGTTGAATCCATCTCCAATGGACAATGGGTTCGTCAATCATTCCTATGTAATGAAACCTCCAAGAAACCCAAAAGAAGACTGTTGGAGAAGCTTTCACGTCAGGACTACTGTATGCCATAGTGCCAAGGTCCCAAACTCCACAGGGATAGAAGCTTCTTTGTTTTGGAACTTACACTATGTATCTCTTCATCTGGCTGTTGATTTGCATTCTTTAACGTTTTTTGTGATGAATGGGTAATCTAGTTAGCTGATTTCTTGCATTCTGAGAGCCACTCTAGTAAATTCATGAAACCCAAGGATGGGGTTGTGGGAACTATGATTTGCACCAGTCACTCAGAAGCACAGGTGACAACCTGGACTTGTGAGTGGCATCTGAAGTGGGGACAGTCTTGTGGGACTGAGCCCTTAACATGTGGGATCTGGTAGGGAGTGTCAGAATTGAGTTGAATTATAGGGCACTCAGTGGGTGTCTGAGAATTGCTTATTGGTGTGGGACACAACCCACCCCCATAGCTTCTTCCCATCAAAATTATGTACCAGAATCTTTACCAGGTGAGCTCACAGTGTGAAAACTCACTCTACTGCACACATGAACACCAGCACTTTTCACTACTTATGCTGTTCTATAAAGAAATTTTTAAAATAATATGAAAGGAGGAAGGAGGAGAGGGCATAAATGATTTAGATTGGCGACGAGCTGATAATTATTGAAACTGGGTATTTAGGGCATCATTATACTGTTTTGTCTACTTTTGTGTGTGCAGTGCTCCACAAGAAAAAGCTTAAAAAACAAAACAACAGAGTAAATGAATTTTGGTACATGCATAACTAGATTCCTGCTAAGTGGCAGGTGGTGTGTGGGATACAAGATCAACTGTGGCTTCTCTGAGGTAGACCTGGAAAGGCCTGGCAAACCTCACACAGCCACATTGTTACAGAGATGGGTTCAACTCGATCTGTCGTCATGATCATGGTGCCCTTGTGTGCATGAGAAATCCACCAGAGAATTCAATCAAAGCATGGACCTTGCTCAGAAAAACGCACATACTCAACTGCACACCCAGTTATGGAAGCCCTGTGCACTAGCCACAAAGGAACAAGTGACATTTGGGACAGCTGGCTCCGACTTTCACAGCTATTGTGTGCTTTTGCCAGATGTCCTAACTATTTGGACTCGTGCTGGCTTGGGGAAAGAGCTTGCTAATATGTGCTTCTAGGACAAAGAGATATTTATCCTAGGAGATAGTTCCAAACATCTCATAGCACCTGGCTGAGAAGATGAGGTCTGCATGGTCACCAGGGGCCAGGAGGTGGGGGACGTGAGATGTTGGTTAAAGGGTACAAAGTTGTAATAATGTAGGGCGAATAAGTCTAGCGATCTAATGGACAGCATGGTGACTAGAGTTAACCATACTATACCATATACCGGAAATTTGCTGAGAGTAGATTTCAGGTGTTGGCATCACACACAACACACAAATGGTATCTATGTGAGGAGCTGGATATGTTAATTAGCTTAACTATAGTAATCATTCATATATATATATATATATATATATATATATATATATATATATATATATATAAAGAGAGAGAGAGAGAGAGAGCCATTTTAAGACATGTGAAATGGCACAATAAGGAACAAAGGATGTTTGTGTACTTGGCAACTATGTAAGAAGTTGAGATTGTAAAGTGCTGAGATTATCAGTCCTCAAGGACATGAGAAACTGTGGTATTGTAACCAAGTTTTGCAAAACACCCTCAGAGTATAAATATGCTGTACAAAATAAACTCGAGGAGACAGATGAGGTTCTGTTCTCCCTCCTGCACTCTCTCTTCTGCTTTTTCTTCTTAGTCCCCACTCCCCCATTCAGGAATCTGATTCGACTTTGTGGGCTGGCTTCTGACATATATACATATATGTGTGTATATATGTATATATGTATATATGTATATATGTGTATATGTGTGTATATGTGTATATATGTGTATATGTATATATGTGTATATATGTGTGTATATATGTATATGTGTATGTATGTATATGTGTATATGTGTATATATGTGTATATGTGTATATATGTATATGTGTATATATGTATATATATATATACATATACACACACAACACAAACATCATATTGTACATTTAAATATATATCGCTTTTATTTAAAAAATAAGACAAGAAGCTGTACCTGGATTCTGTCACCTAATGGGCAGAAATGACATCCTGCCAGGTTCAAGCTAACCTTTAAAACACTAGCAGTTTTTGCTTCCTTGCTCTTTGAAACCAGCCACTATGCTGAGAGGAAGCCCATGTGACCACAGGAGGGCGAAGAAACGGACCACCACTGCAGCTGAGCTCCCAGCTGTAGGCCATTGTGAGCAAGGCATCAGCTGAAGAGCAGTCCCCTGGACCCTGCTTAAATTGTGAAATCCTGAGTAAATAGATGAAGATTGTTGTTTTAGAGCGCCAAATTTCAGAGTGGTTTTTTACACAGCAAATAACCCAAACACTGCCTCACCTCTCTCACCGTGCATGCTCCAGTTTCTCAAATTGCTCTGTCCTGTTACAGCCTGAATATTTGTCCCTCTACATTTATAAATTGAAGCCCTAACTCCCAGTATGGCTGTATTTGAAGATGAGACCTGTGAGAAAGTACTCAGGGTTAAATGAGGTCTAAGGATGGGGCTCTTATCCCATAGGGCTAGTGCCCTTATAGGAAAATACCAGTACTCACTGCTGTTCAGCCTCCAGAACTGGGAGAAAACGCATTTCTGTTGTTTAAGCTGCTCACTCCGTGGCACTTTGTTCTGATAGCTAGAGATGAACCAATATACTCTCTCCAGCTTTGCTCAAAGTCTTTGCACACACTCTTCCCCACCCCCGGAACATTTCACAAAGTTAACACCTCCTGACCATAGATCACTTTCAGCCACTGTGTCCTTAACTAGGGGAGGATCTCTGACCGCCCTCCACACATGCAGCCAGGCTTTCCTTCATCCCTCTCAAAACAACCTACTCCTTCCCCACAGGACAGGCCAGTGTGCAGCTTTGATTATTTTTTGAATAATGGTTTGGTTAAAGCTGCCCACACTCCTTTTGCAACTCAGCACAGTGCCTGGCACACAAAAGTACTCCATTTTGGAAGAGACGGTGGCTTTGACCCAGAAGTTCTGCTCCTAGGTATTAATACCAGTGGCCAGTGAGACATGAGACATGGCCTGGGGCCAGGTGCTCCTGGAGCCTGATCCAGAATGAGCCTAGTGTGTCTAACAGTTGAATGGTCCATGCACACAATACTAAACAGCCATGGGAATGCATGAGCCCTGGCCACCATCAGTAGTATAAGGAGTCGCCCAGGCAGCCAGTCCCCAAAGAGGGCACACATCAAAATCTATCCAAACGCAGTAAAACAGGCAATCTCAATGCCTCAGCTGAGAAGTGCCCACTGGGGAGTTAAACTATGAGGCCCAACAGGGACATAATTCTCATAAAAGTCCCGATATTGGTCACCCTAAAGAGAGACACCAGTGGCTTCTGGACTGCTGGAAATGTCCCATTTACTGGTTAAGGTGGTGAATACAGGGGTCTATACTACAGTGATGTTTGAACTATATACCTACACATACTTATACTTACATATGCATATATAGTGTCTTCTCTTTGTGTAAGTCTGAGGCGTGGTGTATTTAAGAAGAAAAGGAATTGACGGTGGCCATCTTTGAAGCTATGTCACCAGAAGCTTCCATGATGTGAGCTATAGTCATTCCGGTCCTGGGTGCTGGGGCCCAACAGGCTTCCTGTGCTCTGGAGCTTACAGTCCAGGGAGGAACTATCACCGCAAGATGGTGCAGCTCTTGCTGTACCTTGTTAGAGCTGTCCCTGGAATCCCAGCCTGCCCTAGAGCTGTGTCTGTGGAATGCCTGAATGGATGGAACAATGCCTAAGGAGCAATAGAATGGCGTTTCTGGTGTAGCAGCCGAAATACAGGAGCCCTGACTTTGCTCCCAAGCAATTCCAGCTGGTCCTGGCACACTGCCACAGACCACACTCCAAATGGGCAAAATTCCTGGGAACTCAGAAGGTGCAGCTGGTGGCTTGGCCCATTGAGAGCTTATTCACAGAAGAATGGTTTCAAAGCCTGCGGGTGAGTAGCCCCTGGAATGGCAAGGCTACATATTATGAGCTGCCAACCAGGGTGCCAGCCTCAGCTTCCAACGGCTCTGATCACACCACCCTGAAGTGCCCTCTCACTTCTAGTCTTAGAAGCTAAGCAGTTGGGCCTAGTGAGTAAGTACTTGATAAGGAGACCACCAGGGATATAATACCAAGTGCTGTAGGCTTTTGTGTCTTGCCTCTTCTTTTCTTTCTTCTCTTGTGTGTCTCTCTACCTTCCCCCACCTCAGGAACTCCCTTCTTTGGCCACTGCTGGGGTACCTGTGTGTGGAGTGCTGGTTGGGAGGGTAGTGTAGGGGTTTCTGAGGGAGGGCAAATCTCTGGGCTTGTTGGTGGCTCCATGTGGGTGAGGTAATTGGGGCTCAGCAGCAAGCCAATACTTAATGCCATGGAACTGTACATTTCAAATGGGCATATAAAATTTCATATTATGTGTATTTTCAAAATATCTACACACCATCATGTCACATATGTATATATATATTTTAGAATGAAAAATTCTTAAGCCAAATAAATAAATGACATGCTAAAACATGGATGTTTAAAAGTTAAAAGTTGGACATTTGGTTGCTCTGAGAAGTGGACAAGACTGTGGGGAGCCACCTGGATGTCTCTGCCACACCCTTTTAAATGTTCCTTCTCACCACATGACTACTCTTTATCCTGAGTTTGTGCTTTATGAGAGATTGTCCATCAGATAAATTGCATTAAGTAATTTAGAATTTAAGAACTAGCTGAAAATCATGGGTCATTAGATGCTTTTCATTAGATTTACAGGCAAATCGCTGGTGAAACCCCATTACTAACTCTGAGGCTCTCCAGCCAGCAAATACAACAGGGCAATAACAAGAGAGAATAGCAAAATATAAAATGAGGGCAGGAGGGGTTCAGGTGGAGGCTTTAAACCCCAGGAGAAAAATAACACAGGCACACACCTACATTCATCCCCCAAGATAATGCTGCAGAGAAGAAAATACAATTCATTGAAGCCACATCTAAACCCTTAGAAAGAATTCTCCTCCTCTACCCCTGTCACTCATAACCTCATGCACACTGCTTTCAGCTTTGAAAGTAACATATTTCCCATATCTAGTCAGTAAGGATTCAGAAATCTATGCCAGTCAAGGTGATGAAGGTGCAGTGGGACTAGCACTTTCAGATGCTCCTCTGGAAAAATGTAGATGGTTTCATTTGTCTGGAGCATCCTTTGGCAATACACATTAAGAATTGTAAAATTTATAGTTTTTTACCTAGTAATTCTACTTCTGGGAATATATAAAAAGAAAATAATCAGAGATGCTGACAAAGATTTATCTACAAAATGTTCACCGCAGCATTATGTATAATGACCAAAAATTACAAGTGACTTAAATTCCCTATCCATAAGAAAACAATCAAAATGTACTATTCAATAAATACCATACTGCTTGAGAATAATGTTTATTAATAGGTCCCTTATTTTTTCCTCTGAAGTTCCTCTGTCGCTGAGGTCGAGGGTCATCAACTTCTTCAAGAGGTTTTTGCATACAAAAGACATGAGACATGGGATGTGGTAATACCCACTCAGTGTCTTGCTGCTGCAATAAGTCCTCTCCCACAAAAGGCAGGGTCCCAATGACCACGGAATATGAAACAACTCTCAGGCACCACACATCCACTGCAGGGCCATCATAGTTGGGACCCAGGAAGAGTTCTGGGGCTGCATAATGGGAGGCTGTCACAATAGGTGTTCAACTTATGGCCAATAAACTCATTACTGAGGCCAGGGTCTGCAATTTTTACATTCATCTCGGCTTCGAAAGTTAGGCTTTTCTGGGTCCTTGTGGATACACCCTTCTGGTGGCAGTACTGCACAGCGGATAATAGCTGCTGGAATCTGCATCAGGGCTCCTTCTCTGGTATGTGCCCGTGG
This sequence comes from Macroglossus sobrinus, assembly GCA_004027375.1. Classification (NCBI taxonomy): domain Eukaryota; kingdom Metazoa; phylum Chordata; class Mammalia; order Chiroptera; family Pteropodidae; genus Macroglossus; species Macroglossus sobrinus. The sequence continues at coordinate 71,666 of PVKZ01001959.1, forward strand.
TTCTCTAGATAATCGAACATGTCTCTTCCATTAAGGTACTCTTAGAGGAGGAAGTGTTTCTGCTGAGTCGATCACCTGGAATGATGTTACAACATTGGGGTGATTAAAGGCCTTCATGCTCTGGACTTTGCAGAAAAGTCTTTGAAGGCTAAAGGAGCTCTGCTGACTCTTGTTAATGACCTTCCTAAAAACAAGACAGCTTTCCACATATTTACCCCAAGATAATCTTAAGCAGAGTTTTCATTATCGGCTTTGGAGGCCAGATGGCAGTGGGTTGATCTATTCAACGTGTTGAAGGAAAAAAGCTTTCAATCAAGAATCCTAAATCTGGCAAAACTGTCCTTCAAAAATGAAGGAGACGTTAAGATATTCCCAGATAAGCCAAAGCTGAGAGAGTTCTTTACCATTAAATCTGCCCTGCATGAAGGGCGCCCTTCAGCTTGGAATGAAAAATCACCAGACAATAACTCAAAGCCTATGGAGACAAAAAGACCTTTGCTAAAAATAAGTATGTGAATGATTATACGAACTAGTATTATTTTAACATTGGTTTGTAGCTTCACTTTTTTGTTTTCTATGTTTAAGAGACTAATGTACTTTTACTAAGAGACTAATGTACTTTTACAAAGAACCATTAGTTTATGTTTTTGGACTCACAATGCATAAAAATAGAATTTTTATAACTGAAAAACTTATATAACTTTATAACGGAAAGGGGATGAAGCTAAAGCTATATAGGAGTGGGGTTTTTATTTTAAAAATATGAAATTGAAGTTAAGCTAGTATAAATTTAGATGAGAGTGTTATAATGTTAGATGTTAAATGTACTCCTCGTGCTAACCACAAAGAAAACAGCTATAAAATAAACTCAAAGGGAAATAAGAATAGAATTTAAATATTTCATTACAAAAATGTTAACTAAACACAATAGAAGACTATCATGTGTGAAATGAACAAAAAAGCCATAAGGCATATAGAAAGCAAAGTGACAGAGAACAAATAAGTCCCTTCTTAACAGTAATTACTTTAAATGTACATGGATTAAATATTCCAATAAAAAGGTAGAGATTGGCAGAATGAATAAAAACACATAAACCAATTCTAGACTATAAGGAACTCACTTTAGATCCAAAGTCACAAAAAAAGGATTTGAAATAATGGAAAAAGATGGTCTGTGCAAACAATAATCAAAAGAGAGCAGGGTTCATTCAAAGGAAAAAGTAATTGTAGATTAAACTCTCCAATCAAAAGGCATAGATTGGCAGAATAGATTTAAAAACACAATCTAAGTATTTGCCATCTACAAGAGACTCACTTTGGCTCAAAAAACAAATAGATTAAAAGTTAAAATATGGAAAAGATATTCTGCACAAATAGCACCCAAAAGAGGGTAGGGGTGGCTATACCAATATCAGACAAAACTGATTTTAAACAACTATTTCCATGTTTGTAGTAGCATTATTCAACATAGCAAAAATGTGGAAGCAACCCAAGTATCTATCAATGGGTGAATGAATAAGCAAGGTGTGGTCTATACATACAATGAAATTTTTTTGAAATTTTAAGAAGGAAATTATGCTATAACATGCATGAAACTCGAGGACATTATGCTAAGTGAAATAAACCAGTCACAAAAAAGAAACAGTATGTGACTCTATTTCTACAAGGTACTTAGAATAGTCAAAATCATGGAGACAGAAAGTAGAATAATGGTTGCCAAGGGCTGGGGACTGGGAGGAATGGGTAGTTAATATTTAACAGATATGGTGATTCAGTTTTACAGCATAAAAGTTCTGGAAGTAGATGGTGGTGATGGTTGTATAATATTATGGTTGTATAACACCACTGAACTATACACTTAAAGATGGTAAAGGTGGTAAATTTTGTCATGTGCATTCTACTGCAATAAGAAAAACTAGTGGTGGGGAGAGTTGGTCTCTCCCCGACCCAGCTGTCTTGTGACTTTGTGTGTATCTGGGAAGGCAAGGAAATGAGTGGGAGAGGCCAGCATTGTGATATAAAATATATCAATATTCTTATCAAGTACACATTGAAATAGTGTAAAAGAATACTTTCAACATGTAAAAGACAATTTAAAAATGAAGACCTCAATCTGAATCTGCCAAAATCAATTTAAAAGAAAAATTTAGAAATTTAAGAAACATCTCTATTAGTCAGTGTTTTCCAGAGAGAGAACCATTAAGATATTTATTTACTTACTTCTTACTTACTTATCAGATGGGATTGACTCGCAAGATTAAAGGAGATAATTTCACTATCTCCCATCTGCAAGCTGCAGGCCCAGGAAAGCTGGTGGCGTAGTTCCAGCCCCATCCTGAAGGCCTGCAAACCAGGGCAGCCAGTGTTCAGACTCAGAAGATGGGTATCTTGGCTCAAGCAGAGAACAAATTTGCCCTTTCTCCACTTTTTTTTCTATTTAGGTTCTCAATGGATTAGATGCCCAGCCACTTTGGGGAAGACCATCACCTTTACTCAAGTCTACGGATTCAAATGCTAATCTCTTTAGGAAACACTCTCAGAAATAAAAGTTGTACCAGCTTTCTGAGCATCCCTTAGCCAGAGTGAGTCGACACATAAAATTAACCATCACAACATCTACTGAATTTGAAACTGCCCTTCTGTTGCCCATGTTGCTACTGTTGGTCAAGGCCCCTTTACTATTCTGCTATCCTCCTTCTCTCCACTGATTTCCCTTTTGGTTTACTTTCACTTCTCCCTCTGCATCATTCCCACCTCATCTTTTTTGATTGTTACTGTGCCTTTCCAAGTCATCTGCACCCAACCCATCCTCCATCCTCCATTTTTACCATCTGTTTCTTCCCAACTCTCCTTACTCACTCTATTTCCCTGGTGCTTGTCTCTTTTCTCTTCATCTCCCACTCTATCTGGGCATTTAGGGATGGAGCAAAGATGCCCCTAACCCAGGAAAGCACTCTCCAGTGGTCCAATGGGAGTATTAACACACTTGGTAGGTAGTCAGTTGAATAGGATTAGAGACAGAACACAGGTGTTACAGGAAAGGGTCCAGTCACCTACCCCAGTCCCAGGTTCAGGGACCTCTCTGAGTGGTGACTGTGAAGAGGACTATTGGGAAGCAGCAGGGCCTGGTTGCAGAAAGAGTGGGATAGGGGGTCTCAGGAGAGGCTGGGATCTGCAGAATCCCAGGGCATCCTAGCATTGCCCTTGAGGGCCTGAGGGGAGAGCTTGGGGGCCAGGGAGAGAACGTACCTCCAGGGTGGAAACTTGACAAGAAGTAGGGTAGGGAGGGAAGATGACGAAGGGTTTAATGCAGGATAGCCAGGTAGCAGGCAGTGTCCTTATGGGTCAGTTAGGCGGTTGGGATTTTAACGGAAATGGATTCTGACCTGGGGCCCACGGCAGATCGAACCTTTGGAAGCATCTCAGAGCGAGGCTAGGCTCACAGCCCGCAGGATGGGCGGGGCGGGGGCAGGGCAGATTATAACGGTTTCACAACCGGCCTCGCTACAAACACACCAGCAGTGGGCAGGATGTGGAATGGGGTACTCCGAAGGGCAGGTTTGAAATGGAAAGAAGGAAACTCATTTTCCTGAATGCGACTCTTCCTGCAACTGTTTTCTAGTGGGTCGGCAGGATACTGTGAATGAGTGTAGGGCGGAGCCTCGCCTCGAGAGGGCGGGGCCGCTGTGGGCAAGGTGGGTATCCGCAGAGCCTCAGCCTTCCACCTGCCCAACCTCCTCAGGTTCTATGCCTCCCTCTCCCCAATGGAATTCCTGTCTCTGGGCTCAGATCCGTATGGATTGGATGGTTTAGTATCCAATGGAGCAGGGCCGCCTCCATCATACTCAAGTTGAATGTTTCTACCAAAATAAGATAAAATCTTAGAGTTGCGAGAGCCCCTTACATTAAATGCTGAGTTTTCTTCTTAAGTCAAAAAGTTTCCGTAAAGAAATCCTTTTTGTGAGGGGTGGAGACTGACAAAGTCTCCCCCCTTAAACAAACTACTGAGGCTCCTCTGAGCTATTTTCCAGCTATGCCTGATATTTAGGCTCCCTGGTCCTCTGTGCACTGCCCAGTTTTTAGCAAGAATCCTCCTACATCAGTTTATCCAGACTCCTTCACCTTCACTATCTTATCAGCTTCCTCATTCCTGACCATTTCCCTAGGTGATGTTTGATCACTCTGACCTGCTTTCAGCAAGAATACTCTTAGGTGGGTGTAGCCAGAATCCCTCCTTACTCCTGATGTTTCCTCTGAGTATTTTTCCTTCCATTGACCACTTCACCATCACCCTATTCCTTGGCTATAAATTCGCAATTGTTCTTGTTGTACTCAGAGTTGAGCCCCATCTCTCTCCTCCACTCCAAGACCCCATTGCAGTGGTCTCCATACCTATTACAACGGTCTTCCCTTGAATAAAAGTCATTTTTACCATTGTCAACAAGTATCATAAATATTTTTTTCTTTAACAAGACATATGTCCTGCAAGTGTCCCAAGTGTGATTATTATGGGGACAGTGACTTCTTATCCGTGAGCAGCAGGCTCTGCTTACCTGCCAGACTGTGAGCAAGCCAGTCACGCAGAAACGAGGGCAGCAACCCCACCCTTCCAATAACACATAGTCCTTGCGGGTTTGTTGCCAGAGCAGGGGTCCTTGACACTCTCAGGATAGAAATCAAGAGAGTGGGCAAAACAGTTTTACAGAGAAAAGTTTATGAAAGTGAAAGCTTATGCACCAAGGGAGCACACTCTGAAAGAGAATGGATGTGGCTCCCCGAGGTTTACCGCTACCGTGGATTTATAGGCTCCTGGAATTGGTAGGCACCTCTTCCCCTTTCCCTTCAATCTCCCTAAAGTATTTTGAGGCTGGTCCTGGTGAACCTATATGCTACTTCATGCTCACATGTCTCATCAGCATCTTAAATCTCCACCTAGGGGAGTGTTGTTTACTATAATAATGAGGAAAAGTAGACAGCTCTTTAACTAATGCGCATGTGCAACTCTGGACCCTTTTCCTCGGAGTCCTTCTCTCTCCAGGGATTATGGTTCCCTCCGCTCATTTTGTCTTATTGACCTGGAATGTGCCTCAAAGTTGTTTTCCCCAGCTGCAGGAACGTGACTATCCAGAGTGACCACTGCTCACGGGTTCACTCTGCTCCTGAGTGCCTCCTCCTGAGGGCCCTGCGTGGCATGCACTGCCTTCTCCCCGCGTGTGAGTACATGTGATTAATAACCTGCTGTTGATTCCAACTGTCGAGTGTCAGATGCCATGTGTTCAACCATTCTCATAATCCTAGGGGAGAAGCCTCCCCTGCATCAGAAAGGTGAAGAGGAGGCCATCACAACAAGCTGTCCTCATCTCCTGTGACAGTCCCTATCTCTTCCTTCATATAACTCCACCCCACTCACCCACCTGGCCTTTCTAGGCTGTTCCATGTCTTTGTTAAGTGTGATCCCTGCCAGACCCTCCCTCCTCTTGATCTCCACCCCACCCACACAGGGCTCAAAGTTCCTGACCACAATGCAGACCAGCACAATGTCTATGGACTGCCAGTTTGAATTTCTGATATACCCAACACAAAGGGAGGAGACTAACCACAAAAAGTGGAGTTCTGGGCATATACTCAGGAAATGCCTGAGATAACCCAAAGCTGTCATCCCCAGCTGATTCGGAGGCTCTACACAAGCAGAACATGAAGGCTACAGCAGAGTTGTCAACCACCTGACTGAAAGGTAAGGGTGTGCCTCCAACATGCACACAGAGCCCCTGGCAAAGAGTGGGAGACATCAGTTACAGGCATGGCATTCAAGGAAATCTCTAAACAATTATTACCTGACCACTAAGAAGAGAATTCAGTGATCACATACAATAAAGAATACAGAACAAAGAATTAGCTCAGAAAAGTCCCTAAACAAACAACTACAATGAGCAGCACCAAGAAACTCTGGGAAGAATGGAGAATCTAATTTCCAGAGTTGTCCCATTATACAATTGAAATGTCCAATTTTCAACAGCAAAAAATATATAATGCAAAGAAACATGAAAGTCTGGCCCATAAGGAGAAGAAAAGCAATTAATCAACATTACCCCTGAAGAAGCCCAGACATTGGACTAACGAGGCAAAAACTTTAAATCAGCTCTATTAAATATGTACAAAGAACTTAAGGAACTATGTCTAAAAAACTAGAGGAAATTATGAAAATTGATCTAACCAAATAGAGAATATCAATAAAGGAATACAAATTATTTTTTTAAAGAACCAAATCAAAATCCCAGAGTCATAAAACATAAAAGCTGAAAGTAAAATTTCCTAGAGAAGTTCAACATCGATGCTGAGCAAGAAGAATGAAGAATCACTGAGCTGAAAGATGAGTCAACAGATATTATCCATTCAAAAGAACCAAAAGAAAAAAATGAACAAGTCCTCAGAGACCTGTGAGATACCATCAGGCATAAGGACATAAACATAATAGTAGTCTCAGAAGGAAAAGAAAGCATAAAGGGGTCCACAAGGATATTTGAAGACATAATTGGCAAAAGCTTTTCAAATTTCCATATTGAATAAGATCAACAAATTCCAAGAAGAATAAATTTAAAGGGATCCACACCAAGACATTCATTCCTAGTTACTTTCAAATACTTGATATGTACCAAAACTATGCTTCTAAGAGTGAATTAGTATCATGTAGGCATTTTAGGCAATATTGCCTCTTGTACATAAGCATTTCAATTCAATGCTCTTTGTGGAGTGATGTGAGTCCTCATCTTTTAAATATATTTATTGTTAAACTTCTTTACCTGTTTGTAATACCATTTATAAGGGCCCTTCACTCCTTGGCCCAGCTCAGCAGACCCAAAACATGTGATGCTTTGGTAAGAGTACCCAGCTATCAGGCACTCATCAGAGAACAGAAAGCAGACACCTCACTGCTCAGTGCACCTTACAAATTCATTTGAGAGAAGCAGCATTTTGGGAGGACTACTAATGGGATGTGCAGTCCAACCAGGTACTCTAGGTTTGGGCTTGCATAACCAGATGTTCCCTGTAACTCTCTTTGTTCTTGTGCTCTGCTCTGCCTATGTCCCTTTGGGTATATGAGCCTTCTCCTCTTGGAGTTTGTCCAAAAAGGGCGGTTCACAGGAAAGCATAGGGGACAAGGGGCAATTGTTGGTTTTGGAGGGGAGGAAGGGAAGGGAGCTTACAACACATACTCCTTTATTTTCCCCAAGACTGTTCACCTCTCTGCTGTTGAGGATCCCACCATCTTCCCCCCAATAGCACCTAGCCTTGCCTGCTCCACCTCCTCCTTCTCCATCTCATTTCCGCATACATTCCTAAGTCCTCTTCTCCTAATTAGTTAGAGCAATCCATTTTTTGATCGTCAGCATCCTCAGCAGCCCCCTTTTAACCACATCAGAACATTTCCCTGAATAAATGCAAGGCTCTCCCTGAAGATTCTGGTGAATCCGATTTCCTCAGACTCATCCCATTTGGATCAAGTCAGATCAACAGAGAGCTGCAGTTTAGACCGCAGTGGTCTGTCGAGCCCCACACCCCCACTGCCACTCCCACTCTCACATGAGTTGGACTAGTATATAATACAAGTACACTACAAATACAGTTGCTTGTACTGGTTGTGGTTTAATGTATGCTTAGCTTACCTTGGGGCAGATCATAAGAAACAGCTGTCTGCCACTTACCACCCTTCTACAAAATATTATAAGACAGTGATCATCACATTATAAAATGTGTTTTAGGAGGACTCCTAAGATGAGTTTCTTTTGTTACTCCAGAAAAAAAAAAACTGTTTTGTTTCTGTCATATGAACACCATGAACCAGGTCACCAGTCAGCTTTCCTTGCACTCTTGGCAGTAGAAAACTCTGAACTAATGTGGTCCAACTTTAGCAGGTTATACAATTTCACAGTTTGGATGCCAACCACACTCCTGATTTTACCTTTCTACTGTACTCTTCTTTGGCCTGATCTGCTCACGCATCTTTTAATTTTATTGCATTTCTAAACTCCTTAAACTCTTCTGTTAACATGATGAGAAATAAATGCATTTAAAAATTACAAAAAGAGAATGGTAAAAGCTTATTTTTCCCATGTACTAGTCTGCTGGCAAGTCACCTTGGTTGATATGCATCTTCAAGATGCACTGCATTGGGGATTTAGACTTCTTCCATTGTGTTCCTCTCCATCCCGCGCCCAGGTGCTGCCATATCTGAATGATTGGAAAGGCCCACCATTGTGTCCATGGGGTCTACTTTCAACCAGCCCAAAGGGAGGAAAAGAGGGAAAGTGACAGCTGACTTTCCCTTAAAAAGTGTGCCTTGGGAGTGCTTGGGAGTGATAGGTACCACTTTCACTCCCATCTATCTACATCTGGCTTGGAATTTTCAGCTCCCCACCCACTTCTCTAGAGAGGGGAGACGGACTGAAAGTAAAATTATTAACTGATTATGCCTATATGAGGAAGCCTCCATAAAAATCCCAATAGCATGGAGTTCAGAGAGCTTCCAAATTGGTAAACACGTCCACACCAAAAGATACCCTAACTCCACAGAGACAGAAGCTCCTGCACTAAGGACCCTCTCAGATCTTGTTCAGTGTATCTCTTCAACTGGCTATAAACCTGTATCCTTTATTATATCCTTTAATAAACTGGTAAACATTAATAACTGTTTCTCTGAGTTCTCTGAGTTTCTCTAGCAAATTAACTGAATCTGAGTTAAGGGTCAAGGAACTCCACGATTTGTAGCTAAGTCATATAGAAGTTGGTAACCTGAGGACCTACTACTGGAGATTGACATCTGAAGTAGGGTGAGAGCAGTCTTGTAAGATTGAGCCCTTAACCTGTGGGATCTGACACTATCTCCAGGACAATGGTGTTAGAATGGACCATAGAACACCAAGCTCACATTGGAGAATTACTTGGTGTGTGGAAAACCCACACATCTGGCATCAGAACTGAAGTAAAATGTGGCAGTAGAGTGAAAGTAAAACACTTCTGCGTTCTTCTTTATACACCTCCCTAGCTGTGAGGAAGAATAATATTAGAATAATATTAGAAAGTGTACTAGAAAAACAATTATAACTCTGTAAAGAGTTCTTCACCCAGTAGAAAAGGTTCATGCTTCTTGCTTTAGAAGCATCATTTGGGACACTTTCCCCCACTCACACCCCACACTCATTCAACACTGGGGTTTGTCTGATGGGCCCTCAGAACTATTGGCATTTTCCACTATTCTAGGGCAGCTTGCACTCTCTTACTTGAAACTTTTGTTTTTGTTTTTGTGTTCAGCAGTTAGACATGTTCTTGCAAAAATCCAAACATTACAAAAATATATAGGCAGAGACAAAAGCTCCTGTGCTGTTCCGTGTCCTGATGTAACCTTGTTTGGTTTCAGTCTTCCCCATTAGACCATTAAAAGTTCTGGTCACCAATTCAGATGGGGGAGGCGGTTCCCCACATACAACCAAGAAGACTCCAACATATGTAGGGGTTCAGAACGAGTCATCCCAAGATGTGCCTCTGTGCTATGCAAATTATTTTGAGCTAAAGGCAACCAAGACTTTGTGGGCTCAAGAGAAACTTCTGCCCCAACTCCCTTTTAACTACCTAAATAACCTTTTAGACTTCTCTGTATGGTAGCCCAAGACACCTTATCTCATCCTCAGCTCAGAAGTCACATATACCTCATTTTCACTTTCTGTCCCTGAACCTGTCAGGTATGTGGGGTTCCCATGCGTATGTGTGTAATTCAATTTGTTTATTTCTCTTGTTAATCTGTCTCACATAGATTTAATTATTAGACCAGCTGAAAGAACCCTGAGTATAGAGGAAAGTTTCTTGATTTCCCACACTGGTCTGAGGAGAAAGCTCCCAGAGAGCCAGGTATGTCTGTCATTAGCCTCTGACCTTGTGTCTGTGTCCTGGGAGTTGGAGGCTTCCATGAAACCATGTATTTTGATTTCTCTCGAATCGGGTAACACCAGGTCAGAGCCCTGATTCCTTGCTATGCAAGGACCTTGTCTGGGCTCCGTCTGCTGGCTCAATGCCCTGAATTGAGAGCTCCGGTTCACTGCTCAAGGTTTCCTGATTCTAGAGTGACCTTTACAGAGGTCACCCTGGCTTGGTGGTTATTTTTTCCCATAGGGGCTGGTAGTGGCCCCATTTGCCTAGGCTCTGACCCATCCAGGACTAGGACCTTTTCAGTTCAGACAGCCTCTGGAGCCAGTCTGGGTGGAGTGAGGGCAAATCTTTGGGCTGCTGATGGAGGGACAGTCTCTCAGGCAGGTTCCTACCTTGAACGAGTGCTTGGAAATGTGTGCAGGATGAATGAACCCGCACGACAGTGAGACTTTCTCCTGGAACAGAACTTGAGTGCCATGCCCCATCTCCACCCCCATCTCAGTGTTCTGTGTGGTGCATTGTCAGGAAAGTGTTTTGCAAGGCAGGCAATGTGGGAGCTGAGCCCTGAAGGAGAAGAATAATTCTCTACATGGGGTGAGGGTGGGAAAAACATTTTAGTGGGGGGAAGAGCATCTGTTTGGACCTATGTAGTAAGAATAAGGAATGGCCTTGGAATACGGGGCACTGGCATGCAAAGTTGAACATGTATGTGTTCACAACTTGAGCCAAATGGTTCTCAGCAGGACTCATGGAGATGAGAAGATGGACAAGGAAGAAAACCAATGTTAAGTTCAAGCAGAGGAGGCTATACTTGAGTTATACCAGTGCTGAAGAACCCAACCCCCTCACAACTCCCAGTCTACTTCCCTGTGTGGACTCCTGGGTCCAAGAGATTTTTAGGAGTCATTTTTTAGGTAGAAAGCATTGCTGGGAATTTAAGCTGTTTTGGTCAGGCTTTGACTGCATCGCTATCATGTGGCAGGCTTTGTGTTTCACCCCCAGGGAGCTGTCCACACATCACAGCCACTTCTCACAAGCATGAGCATGGGAGCACATAACAAAGTCTCTCCCTTAACTCAAACCATTCAGATCTGACACCTGGTGGGTGCCACTCCCACTCCCCATGCATCATATTGCTACCCCCTGGACAGCTGCACAATTCCTCTTCCAGGGAACAGAGTCCATGAAGTCTCTTCCTTAAATCATCCCAGTCTCCAATCCGGTGTCCCCCATAACGCATATGCCCTCTCAGGCCCATCAGAGAAAGTTCTAAATTTAAATCCCAAAGTGACTCTCCTGCCTCTCCTCACAGGGGTCCCCATTAGCAGCTCTCATTGAGGCCCCTCCACCCAGCAGCTCCCACCTATGCAGCTGGTTTTTTCCTCCGGTTCCTATGCACCTGCTGCTCCCTCCCAACAGTGCTACTCAACCTTCTAAATGCATCCATTGATCTCCTGCCTGCCTTCTGGCTTGTATGTGTGACGGTGCTGTTTCCCTACCCTCTCCTCTCAGCCAACCTGGTGTCTTTCTCAGAGTCCCCACGCTGCTGCCCCCATGAGGAGCTGAGGGTCTGTGGCTGAGGTGCTGCTCCTCCTGCTTGCACTCTGTAGTTTTTGTGTTCACTTTTCATATCCAAGCTCATTCTGCTGTGTGTCCTAGTGATTTAATGCTGTCTTTTTCCCCAAGACAGAGAAAGGGACCCAGGATGAAGTCCTTGGGTCATATGCCAGGCACAGAGCAATCACTAACAGGCCTTGGTTGAATGAGTTCACCTTGGTATGGCTGGGAGCCTCAGGCATGACATCTCGCACAGAACAGGCACAAATTAATGACTAATCAGATTCAAGACTCAAATATTTTCAGGGCATAAACTGGAAGGGAAAACAAAAGTGGGTAATCCACTCTGCTCAATGGAGAATTCCACCTCTTGTACCCTTTCACAACTAACCCTCACTAAAAATAGTGGGCAGTAGAGGCTGCATCTAATGACTCAGAAAGTTGATTTCTGGGCTTCATTAGCCTAGCTAAATAAAGTGATGGCTGCCAAGAGCTGACAGTTTTTGTTAATGTTAAAAAAACACACTCTGAGAGACCCTCCTGCACTCTACCCATACCTGTGTCCCTGCTCGTTGAGCTGATTTTTCTTTAGACTCAAATTATCTCAACCATGGCCTTTGTCCTGAATTTCCTGCATGACTGTCTTTTTGCATTTAATTGATTTTTTTATAGTGAAGTATTTTAATCCCTTCTCATTTTTTCTTGTATATATCTATAGTTATTTTTTCTGGTTACCAATGGATTATATTTAACATCCTAAAACTATAACATTCTTATGAGAATTTGTACCAGCTTAACTTTGAGAACATATAAAAACTTTTTCTTCACAGCTCTGATCCCACCTAGGTGTTAATGTCACAAAACTACATCTTTATGAATTGTGTACAAAACCATAGACACATAATCTTTTAATACATTAGTCTCTTAAATCAAGTAGAAAACAAAATGTAGAGGTACAAATCAGTTACAATAGTGCTAGATTTTATAATTGTCCATTCATTTACTTTTACCAGAGATTTTTATTTTTCCATAAGGCTTTGATTTACAGCCCAGTGTCCTTTCATTCCACTGTGAAGGACATACTACATGCAAGGTACATCTAGTGGTAAAGAACACTCTCAGTTTTGATTTATCTAGGAATGTCTTAAGGTCTCCCTCATTTTTGAAGGATGGTCTTGCCAGATATAAAATTCTTGGTTGACAGTTTTTTTCTTCAACACTTGAATACATCAACCCATTGCCCCCGGTCTCCATGGTTTCTGATGAGAAATCTGCTCATGATCTTATTGGTGAAAATATGATGAAAGCAACCCCCTCTCAGCTTTATAAATGTTAGTAATATACCTTGTCTTATGCAACAGAACATTTTTTTATAGTATCAAGATATCAGTTAATTTGTAGCATCAAGTTTCAGAAAAAGGAATTTACTCTTTTAAGGGTAGACACTCTAAGGTCTTCAAAAGACAAAAAATTGTTACAGATTTTCAAATTAGAAATGAAAAAGTTCACTGAGGCATTCTACAGATATTAATTTCTAATAAAGTAAATATCAATCTTTAATATCCCACATTAACTAAAAGCTCTTTGGGGTCCTTTTTTGTTTTTACTTTTTGTGGGGTTTTTTTTAAGTGGAAAGGGGTCTTGAGACCAAAAAATAAGAAAAAAAAACTGTGGTTTATCCTCAGCTATGATTTGCTCTGTCTTGCTCCAACTTCATAAGACAACATTGTGATGAAATTACAAAAAACTCCTATATAAGATCTTGGACTGGCTGAGATTTTTTTTTCCTTAGAGCCCAGGAAGCTGATTTGTGATGACCTGTAAGACTTAGACTAGCTAACTTGTTTTTGCCTTTTGTTGTTGTTTTGCTTTTTTCACTTTTGTCTATACTCTTTTTCTCATTTTTCTTTTTTCTTTATTATTCTTTTTCCTTCTTTTTCTATTTTTCTCATTGTTTTTTTTCACTTTTTTTCATTTTTCTTTCCTCTATTCTTTCCTTAGTTCTTTTTTACTTGTTGTTTCTCTCATTTTTTTCCTTTAAAAAAAATTTTAGTATTGTTAGTATTCTTAGTATACTTAGTAGAGTTAGTATTGATATCATTAGTATAGTTAGCATTGTTTATTAGTATTATTTATTAGCACAGTAAGCATGGTTAGTCTTTTTAGTATTAGTTTCAGTTAGCAGAGTATCTTTAGTGTCATTTGTTAGCATCATTAGTTAGCATAGCTAGCATTGTTAGTATTAGTATCAGCTAGCATAATATAGTATGGTTTATTAGCATTGTTAGCATAGTTAGTATAGTTAGTATTGTTTGCTACTGTAGTTCACATTGATAATAATGTCATTAGTGTAGTTAGCAGGTCACCATGTCGCATTACCTGCAGCCATCTCTATTGATGATGAGCTTTGTGTTGGCCACTACAAGCTCCTAAATACCATCAGCCAGGGAACTTTTGCCAAGGTGGAGGGGGCCCAGCACATTCTGACTGAGATAGAGGTGGCTGTCAAAGTCATTGATCGGGGCTCCTCCAGATTTATTTGGGACGTCCACTCCATGAAGGCTCTGAACCACCCAAGTATTATAAAGTTATTTGAGGTGACTGACACCAAAAACACACTATAATGGAGCATGTGAACAGAGGGAACATGTTTGATTATCTACCAGACCGCGGCCATATGACAGAGAGTGTGGCCCAAGGCATTTTTCGGCAGTTAGTATCAGCTGTGCATTACTGCCACCAGAGGGACATCGGCCACAGGGACCTGAAGGCAGAAAATGCATTTTTCAATGCCGAGCTGAATGTCAAACTTGCAGACTTTGGGCTGAGCAATGAATTTGTTGGCCATAAGCTGAGCACGTTCTGCTGCAGCCTCCTTTATGCTGCCCCAGAGCTCTTCCTGGACAAGGCTACAATGGCCCTGGAGTTGACACGTGGAGTTTGGGAGTCGTCCTACACAAAATGGTCACTGGGACTTTGCCCTTCATGGCAGAAGACTCTTGGGAGCTACGTGAGAGGATCCTGGACAGGCAGTACCGTGGTCACTATTTCATCTCTTTGGAGTGTGAGGTTTTGAAAATGATTTGCCCCTCAAACCCCACGACAGAGGAACTCTGGAAGAAATTAATGAAAGACCCATAGCTAAACATGGGCCAGGAGGGGGAACTCAGCCACACAAGGAGCAGTCCTGTGACAGCATAAACCCTCAGCTGGCTGAGGTAATGATGGACCTGGGATTTGAGCATGTCGTCGGTGTAGTTAGCAGGTCACCATGTCACATGACCTTGCAGCCAGTATCAATAAGAGGCAGAAAGTACGACAGAGCAATGGCCACACACCTGATTCTGAGCCACAAAACACCCAAGGTGAAGTGCTGGACCATCAAAGTGAGGCCCTTCCCTCCCCAAGACTTGAATAGCTGCAGTCCTTCCCTCCCACAGAAATGAGCCATCAGGACAGAAGGCCAAAGTGCCAGCCAGTTCTCCAGCTAGCTGAAGTCAAGGACCTCCACCCCAGTCCAGCCCCTCAGCATGGCTCTTGGGGCTCCCCCTCCACCCACAGCACCAGCAGTAGCAGTGAAGCCCTGAAGGAAATCAATAAGGAAAACTTCGTCCATGCCAGACAGCCTCATGGGGTGACCCCAGCCTCTCCCTATGGCCATAGCTAGGGCTGTCAGTGGGTGGCGAGGAGATTCTGGAACTGCCTCTTAATGTACCTCTGAGGTAGGCCAACCACTAAGAAGCAGCATGGCAAAGGGAACCAAGTAAAGCCAGTGTAATGTTTTAAATTGTGGATGGCCAAGACAGGGCCACGGTCAAAGACTCTGGGGAGGTCAAGATGCTCTCCCTGCATTTTACATGCTGAACTCCAAAATGCTGAGCTCCAAGGAGGCCAGCAATGTGGTGTGAGGGACTGGCCAGAGGCTGGATGCAAACCACCACGCATGAGAGCGGGGCAAGAAGTTCACAATGTGGTGAAGGACTTGGTCCAGCGGACGATGGAGGTGTGCAAATTGCCCCAGTGTTCTCTGCACAGGATTCAAATCAAGATGGTTGGTACCAGTATCTCCGTGGCCTTCAGAAGCATCGTACCCAAAATACCTGGTGAGCCCGAAGGACAGCCTGGAGCCATCTGGGGGACAAGAGAAGAGGCCACCCTCACTTCAGGTCCATGCTTTGGCCCCCACATGGGTGAAACTTCAGAGACTGGACTGTTTTCCCAGGGTCCTTCTCCCTGCCCCTGCTCATCTTTTCTTCTAGGTGTGTGGGGATAGGGCAGTTCTTATTAAAGTACTTGGGTTTTCCAAATCTTGTAATAAACTGGGTGCCCCACCAAGATGTGGCAAATACTGTTTTGTATCCTCCCCACACAAAATTTGAGCTGTACATCCTCCAGTTTGAGAAATGTGCAGTGATGTAGTACTTGGACTTCATTAGAATGACTAATGGAAAAATGACTGAAGAGAATTATCACGTGAACTCCCCACAGTAACAAATGTGGCTCCAAGGGGAAATGACCACAAGCCGTGCTGCAAGGCAGAAAGACAAAAATTGTGTGTTACCTTCTACACTCAACAGTACCTCACATTTTCAGAAGGATTCAGGGGGACTTTTGGCCTGTGTGGGGTGTCAGAGAACACTTCTTTGTGGACCCTAAAGTGGCTTAGGGGTCACTTATTTGTGCAGCCAAGTCTCCTGACTATAAGGCGGGAGTAAAGCCCTCTCCTTGGCCCATAGGGGTGGGGCCCCGATGCTTGGAAAGTGGAGAAGGCATGGGGCAGGAGGAAGCAGGAGTGTTTGGTACATACAGGACTGATGTGAAAAGCGAGGTTGGGGACAAAGGGTTGGGCCAGCACCCCGGGTTCTGGGACCCAACCCCACTGGTCCATTTTGCTTTGCAATCCAAACTTACACATCCCCCAGCTGAAGGCCAGGACACCAGTCAGCTCCGATGACAATGCTCTGCTCAGGAGACTTTCTCCGTCTGTGAGCTCTGGCCTTGCCCGGCTGGGCCAGGGGCTGCCTCTGCTCTTCCTCCTTAGTGCCCACTCAGGTCCACAAGAAGGGCTTTGGGTTTGTCCTAAACAGCAGGGGATCCTGAGCAGGAAGGGACATGATCAACTGCCATTACACAAGATGTTCCTGGCTTCTGTGCACAGTGGGCTCAGGGTTCGGGAGAGCCTCAGAATCAGGAATGGAGTCTCACCTGTGATTTGTCAGCAAATCAAATGAAAAGCACTCACTGACCCATGATTTTCAGTGAGTTCTGGAGTTATGAGTTAATAAAATTTATGTGATGGACAATCTCTCATCAAGCAGAAAATCAGGGTTCAAAGTGGTTGGGTGGTAGGAGGGGACAGTATGAAGAGTGTGACAGAAACATTCACATGGCTCCCAAAAGCCTTGCCTACTTCTCTCTCAGAGTAACTTTTCACCTGACTTACAGCTGAGCACAAGGTGGCCAGGACTACGAAGTTCCCAGCCTCCTCTACAGCTAGGCTTGGTATGTGACCAAGCTCTCTCTCCAGGATGGGAAAGGAAGTGGTCTATGCAAGTTCTAGCATATTTTCAAGGAGAGGGAAGCAGGCCCTTCCTTCTGCTTCTCCCTCTGTCCCACTGCTGCAAACGTGAATTCTGAAGCTGTAATTGTGCCCTGGCCTGTGTGGACAAGGTATTTCCTTTGGGATGACAAGGC
Organism: Macroglossus sobrinus; assembly: GCA_004027375.1. Lineage (NCBI taxonomy): Eukaryota > Metazoa > Chordata > Mammalia > Chiroptera > Pteropodidae > Macroglossus > Macroglossus sobrinus. The sequence goes on from PVKZ01001959.1 coordinate 88,838, forward strand.
ATCAGGGAGAGGAGCCTCCTAAAGCAGCCCTGCTGGACCAGCCCTGAACTGTCTGCTCCAGAGAGAGCAGGAGAGAGATGCAGGCTTCTGTCTGCCTCTCTTACGTGGGGCCCTTTGTTACAGCAGCTGAACCTTATCCTAACCAGGACAGTAGTCTTGGAAGGAACTTTTCTATTCTTCCCTTAGGTCAGGCTGCCTCAAGAACCACAGCTGCCTGAAAGTGTCAGCTCTCTCTTCCGTAGGGTGACAGCCAAGTTCAGCTCCAGCGCACTCTCCTCTCTTGCACTTCTCTGGAAATCTAACATTGAGGATCGATGCTGCCAACTAAATGAGTCTGGAGTGAATCCTTCTAGGGATGTCATCTTCTTTCCACCCACTTCTGTACACCCCACCCACTCCCAAAGATGCAGCTGCTTTTGAAATATGCTATGCTGACTCTCTCCCTGCTAATATCTGTAGATATTAAATAACTCAGGGAACAGGCTGTCTCACATCTGGTGTAGCACAATTATTGCTAGAAATGAGTTTGGAACTGACAAGTTCCCTGCTAAGCTAACAAGTTGAAAAGCTTAATTTCCAAAACCAACCAAATGCCACTCATGGTGTGAAGGCAGAAAGTAGGGCTTGGTCAAGCCTTGGCCTGAGCTCTCAGTTTTGGGAGACAGATATTTAGGACTCCTCAGGTGGCCTGTCTTGTCCATATAATTTCCTATATGCACTGCATTCTTATGGAGCCTGCACTTGTATGGGAGAAAGGAACTCTAAGATAATTTAAAATATTAAAGTTCTTGAGGCTATTGTAAAAATGTATATAGTTCATGTATTCCTCATATGTTTACTCTAGGCATCTGCAAAGTGTCTTGTAGGGCTGCTTTAAAGTTGAACATATTAATAGAAAATTTGAGGTTTGGTAGGGCCAACAGATCAGAAAATGACTGCCACTGAAAAGACAGATCACTACTCACTGTTTCCAGAGAAAGGGGCATGCCACACCACACAGGGCCACACTGGAAAGCAGAAGTAAAGGAATGCGAGATGTTTTCCTTCCTAAAAAGAAAGAGATGGGCAGGGAAGGAGGTGGCCCCTGCTTCCCATTTGAGCTTTAACTATGCAGATATGATGGCTAGAGTAGAGGCAGCCATCCTGCAACCATGAGGGAGTGACACCAACATTCTGTTAATGGTGAAGTAGACAGGTGGGTAGCATCTGAGTCACTGATGACAGTTTTGGGCCACCACTGATGACAGTTTTGGGCCACCAGACCACGTCTGGACCTCCCATCTCTCACATCTTTGAACATTAAAACTTAGATGCCTTTGTAGTTGAAGTCACTCTTCGTAGAGTTTTCTGTTACTTCAGCCAAACACATATCTAATTGATACAGCCCTCAAGTCTCAGTTGAAAATTCTCTGTCCTTAACTGGTTCCTCAGCAGACTTGGGTCTCGGACCCTTTCCCCCCAACCTTCACTCATGAAGCAGCTCATGAGCTAAGATGCTCTGTCTGGCTGGCTGGCTTGGTCGTCTTTGGTCTGTGAGCACCCCTGGGGCAGCCTCTGACTTTTCTGTTCTGTGCACTCTGAGCCTGCAAACACAACAAGCCTTCCAGATGCCTCAGGGACCTTACCATACCACTGCCACTATGTCCAGAGGCCTCCAGCCATCAAAAAACATCTGGATTCACATTAGCCCAAGTACTATTTCCAGACCCCGGGGGCTTCTACAGCCTTTCCAGTGTGAATCATGATGTCCCATCTGTCAGATATCACTTCTCATGTGCCTCAAGTGATGAGCTGATGATTTATTATCAGCTCAGTCTATCCTGTGGCAGCTACAGGAGGCCCCGGTGCAGACAAAGGAGTACATGCGCTTAGTTTCAAGGGAGCCATGGAAAAGGGAGCAGTGTTGGATACATGCCATCCAAATGGAGTTTCTGCATGTTCTGGAAAAGACTGTTAGTGTGCAAATGGGGATGAAGGTCCCCAAAGGAAGGAGATGTCCCCAGGTATGGTGAGGCAGGAAGGCTCTTATAGGAGCTCCGGATGCTGCCTGCGAATGGGAGACTGGCCGTGTGGTCACATGATCATGACTATGTAATTGCCAAGCAAAGCAAGAAGAAGGGATGCTGGGTGTGGGGAGCCTAAGAGGTTCCGTAGTGCTAGTGAGAAATGTTCTCCTTCCTTCCTTCAGTGCGAATTGCTTTTGGGAGTCTCCTAAAAGCCCCGTGGCAGTTACCAAGTCTCAGGCACACATAGTGCCCCGGGTGTGAGGCTGGGGCTAGCCCCCATCACATGAACAATACACATCATGCAGCTTCTAAGAGTATGAGCAGCAGAATGTCGGTGTGGGGTCTGGCTCCACACTTCCGTACGATGGCCAAGTTATATCTCTTCTCTGAGCCTCAGGCTTGCCCTCTAAAATGGGTTCATCAATTGCTACCTTAACAGGTTTAAATCTCATGAGGATTAATTTAAGGAATGTGAATGATCGAGCCTGCAGCCAGCCGCAACAGGCACTGCTTGGATCTCTTTGGAATTCCACATTAGACTGTATTCCTGCATTGTAAGTCTTCCTTGAAGCTAACCTAAATCTATACATTTGCAGTTCCTGGGTGCTCCATTTGGCCAGGGGATAGAAAAAGTCAGAATTTTTTGATAACCAGTAACAGGATTCCCAAAGTGGCATAATCAAGCAAACATTTAAAGAAATAGGAGATATTTTATGTAACTAGGAAGTCTAAAGGAAGATTGCTTCAGGCGAGTCTTTATCAGGGTGCTAGACATCAGCTGGAATTGTGGCAGCCTGACCCTGCCTGGTCATTTTCTGCTCAAACAAGTTTGTTCCTCACTGCACCCCCTTCCATGGACTTTCCAGTTGACATCAGTTTTCCCATAGCTTGCCAACCAATTAATGTTCTTTCTTATCTCTGTAGCTGTGTAGGAATGACAAAACTGTATAAAACTGTCAGTTATGTTACAATCAGAGCTCAGCCTTTGGATAAGAATTCACTGAGCCGGTGCCAGAATCAATAAACGTTACTTCCGGCTTATAGCCTTGGTGTCCCGTCTTTCTGTTCGAGAATCCCACAACAAAATCATCTCTCCTAAACTCTTGGTTTTACTTACTTCCTTCTGTACTGGTGTCATTCTCAGGTGGGCTTTCCACTTATGAAAGCAAGATGGCCACCAACAGCCACAGGATGATGTCATCTCCCTTCAGGGCCTCAACAGAAGTAGAACTTCTTTTGCCCCATGATTCCAACACTAAGGGCTGACCCCTGGGACCTGGTTGGTCACACATGCACAGCACTGAGCCCATCACTGTCAAGAGAGAGAGAATGTAATATGCTGATTGGCCATCTCACGGTCATGTGACCACCCGCTCCAAGGAAACCTGTGAGCTGTTCGCCATGTTTCTGGAGTGGGTCATAGTGCAATGCCTGAGAGAGCAGGGGTGAGTGTTCAGTTTCATTTCACCCAGACGGAAAAGGACCAAGACCTCCTGTCTGAGGAAAGGACTTGGAGTCCACTCTCAGATTCGAGGCCTGCTTTCTGTGTCCCATTATAATCATTTATTCAGTCCACAAACCCGCTGTTCACCAAGTAGGTGCTACTGAGAGTTTCAGGACTGCTAATTTACTCTGAGAGTGGCCATCACCCAGGAGTCTGAAAAAGAAAATGAGTTTCATCTGAGCAAGCATCTGGAGGTAACTTCCAGTCCTCCTGTGCCACTCACTGCATGGCCCTGAGAGAATTCCTTCCACTCTTAGGCTTCTGCTTTTTCATTTGCAAAACGAGGCACTAAAGACACTGGGATCCTGGAACCCCCTCAGCTCTGACATACTGTGGTGGCCCTTAAACCCAGCTGTGAGTCAGCCCAAGACAGAGGAGAATCTGGGGCTTTCTTTATGTATCAGACTCTAGCTCCTGTGAGGCTGGGTGATGCTGCTACCGCTGCTACAGAAAATCTCTTTAGGGATGTTTATGAATCCTGAGCCTTCCCACTACTGAAAGTCAAATTTAGGACTCAGAAAGGGAAGTGTAGGAAGGCCACATGGAGGGGAGGAGAGGATATAGTAGAGGTTGCAGAGAAGCCATCCATCCTCCGCCTCCCTCTTCCTCCCTTGTTCCTCTCCCTCCCACTCACCCACCCTGCCCGCCCCCTTATCTGCTGCAACTAAAACTTGCCCTGGCTCCCTGGAAGAATTAAGACCCCTGATGTTGGTAGGGAAGGAGAGATCTCTCCGAGGCATCCCCAGTGGAGAGGCCTTTCTTTTTCTTCTGCTTGAGTCTTGTTTCTCTTCTAGTTTCTTTGAACATTTGAGGACACGAATTAATTGACCTAGTCACTTTGTCATTCATTTATCAGTTCCTTCAGCTGCTCATTAATCCATTTGTTTCCTCATTCACTTAGCTCATGCCTATTTTTTTAAAGCAAGAGGGGAGATCTATTAGGACAACAGAGGAAACCCAAGAACATAGATTAGAGCAGCTAGACTTCTCAAAAGACTGGAGCCATGGGGGAGGGGGAAAAATGGTGTAGATGACAGAGGCTCTATTTATTCCTCTGGCAACCAAATCAAAGTTGTGATGAAAACAAGGAGCAAGCATCAAAGAAAAATCACCTGGGATCTACATGAACAAGCCATACAACTAGGGAGAAATCCAAGAAATCACCCTGCAACAAGGACGTGGGATTGCCGGTTCTCCAGTGGCTGAGTGAGATGGAGGCTGCAGCCATGACAGCGACAAAAGCCTCTTAAAGAGGCCACATCTGCAAGTGGATTTTTGTGGTGATAGACCTGCTCACTTTGAGCACTAGTGCCAATTCGGTTGCATGCATGGGGCACCAGGGATGTCCAGGCAGACATTGTCAGAGTGAGGGCCGAGGGGAGACTTGCTGGATACAGAAGTGCCAGCAGTAATCATTGTTCCCTGTTGGGCCCTTTCCACTACCAGTACACAGGACACAGCGCGCCATAGCCAACATCATCAAACTGGATAACAGAAGTCCCTCTGCCTAGAGGATTCCCTAAAGCCCCACCTCCCCCAACTCGCGGCCCTACCCAAGGCACATTCAGGTACATCTTCAGAGAGTCAGTTGCTCCTTGCTGAGCAGCACCTGGACTCACACTGGAGGCAGCTGGCCTCTGTATCTGGTGTGGCCTTTTGAGGCAACTATAAGCACAGCCTCTGTGGATTACTTGCTGAACTTCAACAGGTGGCCCCAGAGGGGTTGAGGCTTGGGCCAAATTTGGCCTGCAGCTGAACCCCTCTCAGGACTGTTCCACTGGACACCTACTTCACAAATCCACACTAATAAGACCAGGAGACTTAGGAGCTTTGCTTAGTACATAAAAACAGACACGGAAAGGCAGCCAAAATGGGAAGACAAAGAAGCAGAAGCCATATGAGAGAACAGAACAGAGATCCAGATAGAATGGAGTCAAATAATCTAACAGATACAGAGTTCAAAACACTGGTTATAAAGATGCTCCATGAACTTTTGAGAAGTGTAGATAAATTCAGTGAGAACTTCAACAAAGAGCTAAAAAACATAAAAATCGAAATGGAAATTATAAAAGGGAACCAGTCTGAAATGAAGAACACATTATCTCAGATGAGATGAGAAGTATATTAAATGGAATAAACAAAGGAATAAACAAAGTGAATAAAGAAAAGAATCAATGCCCTAGTTAGAGGACAAGAAAGCCAAAGACACTCAACCAGAATGGCAAGAGATAAGATGCCAAGACTATAAAAATAATTTAAGGAGCATATGGGACACTATTAAGGGTCCAAATATCCATCTGATTAGAGTAACTGGAGAAAATCAAGATGCTGAACAGCTGTTTGAAGAAATAATGATGGAAACTTCCCTAACCTGGTGAAGAAAATGGGCATAAAACCCCAGGAAGCTCAGAGAATTCCAAAAAATTAGAGATCCAGAGAGACCCACACCAGGACACATCATAATTAAAATGCCAAAGTTTAAATACAAAGAAAAAGTATTAAAAGCAGCAAGAGAAAAACAAATAGTTACCTGTAAGGGAACACCCATAAGACTGGCAGCTGATTTCTCAAAAGAAACTATGCAGAACAGAGGGCTTAGCAAAAAATATTCAACATAATAAAGACCCAGGATCTACAACCAAGAATACTTTATCATTTAGATATCATTTAGAGTTAAAGAACAGATAAAGAGCTTCCTAGACAAAGGAATTTATCACCACCAAGCCAGTATTACAGGAAATGTTGGAGGGACTTCTTTAAGAAGAAAAAACATCAAAAACAGGAATAAAGAATAGTACAACTACATTCCTATCAATAAGTACCTTAAATGGGAAAGAATTAAGTGCTCCAACCAAAAGATAGAGTGGTTGAACCAATAACAAGACTTCTACATAATGCTGCCTGCAGGAAACTCACTTCAGATTAAAAGACACACATAGACTAAAAGGAAAGGGATGGAAAAATATATTGCTTTGATGGATCTAGAAGGTATTTAAGTCAGATAGAGAAAGATAAACACTATATGATTTCACTTATATGTGGAATCTAAGGAATAAAATGAACAAACTAATCACAAATATAGTGGATAATTTGGTGATGGACAGAGGGAAGGGTGTTGTGGGGCTGGGAGAATGGGGTGAAGGGTTAAAGAAGTACAAATTAGTAGTTGCTAGTTGGTCACAGGGATGGGGAGCATGGCATAGGGAATGCAGTTAGCATTAATATATTGGTAAGGTGGAGGGTCAGAAGGGAAAGGGAACAATTGAGGGGATCGTTTTATGAACTGCATAGATGTCTAACCAATGTACTGTATACTTGAAAATGTACTGTATACTGTATATTAAAATAAATAAATTGGGAGGAATAAAAAAAAGACTGGAGCCAGCATCTGCTAAAACCTAGGAAACCTAATGGGCTACATTTTTCCCCCACTCCTGCCCCTCAAACTGCCCCCCACTTGCCCATAGACCAAAAAATCCCTCTTCCTGATCATCAGGACAAGACAGAGTGAAATTGTTCAGAAAAACTTTAAGTGACAAACTATCAAAGCTACATCCTGCCCTGTCCCCGTTCTTCCCTCTCACCCTTCTCTCTTTCCAGGCCACCAGCCTCCACTCTGCCTTGATGAGCTGTGGCCCGTTCTGTGAGTTGTCTTCACTACACTGATTTTTAAATGTTCAGGAGCTCTCCCTGATTAAAAGAGAAAGTAGAAAAGAGGTATTTAGGAACAATGTATGAAGAAGGGATTAAGTGCAAATTCCTTTTATTTGAGAATCTAAAAGATTCAAACTGCCTGGATGAGAGTTTTCTCAGAGTTCCTAAGGACATGAAGGTCTCCATTGGACCAGGGTGGGAACTGTCATGTTGGTCACCTGGGCTTCTATTTTCATTTCTATTGAGCAGCTATGTTTTACCAGTTTGAGTTTCAACTGGGCATAGAGTTCTGTTGCTATAAAGTAAACACTTGAAAATCAATTTTGCTCAACCAAGTAACTCAGGGGTCCCCAATCCCCAGGCCACGGACTAGTACTGGTCCATGGCCTATTAGGAACTGGTCCGCACAGCAAGAGGTGAGCAACTGGCGAGCAAGTGAAGCTTCATCTGTATTTCTAGCCGCTCTCCAGGGCTAGCTAGCATCACCACCTCAACTACACCTCAGATCATCAGGCATTAGATTCTCACGGGAGCACCAGTCCCTGGTGCCAAAAAGGCACCACTGCAGTATCTGACATTTAAGGAAACTTGATTCCTAAAGCAGAATTAGTGGCTTAAGAACCAAGGGAGGCTTAGAGACCCCACCTACTAGCCCAGTCCCTGTCCCTAGGGTTGGCTGCCTCCCAACAGGTACAAGCTGCTGAAGGAGCAATGGCAGACATAGGGCAGATCCGTCGCCATCCTGGTCCTCCTATGGGAGAGGCCTACTCATCTTTTCCCCATGGCTTCTATAGACGGTGAATCCAGTAACTATAGAACACAAAGAATGACATATAGTGAGGAGAAGTTCCAGAGGATTCAGCATTCATCGGGAAAGGAAGAAATGAGCTATGAGATGAGGAGCTGGAGTTCTGCTTGCTCTACCTTCAGTCCCCCTCAATTTACATCTCCTCTCCTGGGTGGGACAGATGCTCAGGGAGCCTAGGGATGGCACGTTCAGGACCCAAAATGTAACAGTCACAGAAAGGAGGATCTTAGCTCAACCCAAGGATGGAGCCAGGTAGGCAGTGAGCCTCCACCACTGGGACCTGAACATCAAAGTCAGCTTTTCCATGGCAGGAGTGACCTAGGGACTGTGCAGGGACTCAGCCTGTAGATTTCAATCCTGAGAACTAATAGAGGAGTAGAGGCATTTTTCAAGGCTCTAGGCAAGAACTCCACTGGGCCTCCCATAGCATGCCCTGGCCACTTTGATGCAGTGCTCCACAACCTTGGCCCTGTCACAGGCTGTCATACTAAGATCCCTGAGGCAAGCAGTGATGATGCAGTGACCACACTGTTGAAGTGTGTGACAGTGACATGAATGGTGGGCACCAGGTGCTCTTTGCCGGGCTTTTTCCTCTGGGACCATATTGAGCCCAGGAGGTAGTGGAACACCACCTTCTTGAACAGCTCTTGGGTAGAAGGGGGAGTGTCACCCAGCCCTGCCATACCCCAGCTCAGTGTCCACGGTCTCCCGTAGTCCCAGGCAGGGGTCACTGGTCAGAGCTGGAGCTGAAGATGTGGCCTGAGCCTTGTGGGAGTCCCTGGGTTTCTTCCTATTTACTGAGTGGACCCAACATAAAATTACCCAGGACCCAATGATGGCAGAGAAGGGAGAGGGGCATTTGCACCCAGCCCATGCTCACTAACTCAGAGCTCCAGGAGGCAGCTCAAGTCTCTTCATCCCAAGGGGTAATCTCCCACCATCCTGATCATCCCTGTGGTCTGACCCCCTGTTCAGTGCACATTCCCGTGACAGCTACAACCATGGGCTTTATTTGTCTCCCTTGTAGTCAAGTACACATCAGGTGCCTAATAAATGCTGACATGACTGAGCTACCTGGGAAGTTGGGTTGGTGACTCATCTAGATGCACACAGTGAGCTCCCCTCCCCCACCAAGAGGGTCAGGACCCATCCAGCTTTCTATCTGTTCTGCCTCATTTAATCTTCAAAGCCACTCTGTGTGACAGGTCCTGTTAGTGTCCACCTCTACTGTCCGAAGTGGACAACGAAGGCTTGAGGTTAAGAAAGTTGCCCAGGTCACACAGTAGATAAGTGATGGAGCTGGGATTTGGACCCAGATCATAGGAGTCCCTATCAGGGAAAGGTTGGTCAGCACAGCTGATGGCAAAGAGAAGGTCTGTCCCACACTACTCTGAGAGCCCCACTGCTCATCGCATCCATCAGAGTCAATTGCTCTGCCACCAGCTTTGGAGGCTTCTCCAAGTTAGGCTTCTCCTCCCTCAGCAGGTTCTTGGTGGTCGCAGCCCAAGGGCAGTCAGGTTCTAGGGCTGGAGCTGGCACTATTGTTACTACTGCTGCAGCTCAACATGGAATTCACACTGAATTCACCAGTTGGTCATCAAGATGGCTCTAGCTCAAGAGCTGGCTCTGGGGCTAAAGGAGAGGTTGGTGGTGGCTCCAACTCTGAAGGGGTTGATGGAGGTGATGCTGACTCCAGGACTAGCACAGATGGTAGAAACAGAGCTGCACTTGACTCTAACCTGGAGCTGGCCCTTGCTCTGGCTCTGGATCTGGCTGGAGCTCTGAAGAGGGTTCTGAAACAGTATAAAGAAACAGGTTCATGCACATACTTGACTTTCCCCATGCCTTTCCAAATACAGGAAAAATGCCACTGCCCCTAGGGAAACTCCAGCCCATGAGCCCCACCCCAGATATTCTGCCCAGACTGCATTCGCCTCGCCTTCCAGCTCTACCTCAGTGGGTTCTAGATGCTCAAGTTACACCCAGAGAAGATGGGCATGGTGGGCAAGGTCAGATCCAGGGAAGCAAACCTGCACATAGGCCAATTGTAGCTTCCAAGAGAGAAAGTGCAGGAACTGGCCAAAATCCCACACCTGGTCTGGCCAGGTTCCCAGCATAGAATACATAGCACTGGGGAGAGGGAGTTGGGCAGCAGATTCAGCATCCTGGCCTTTCCTTCCACACTGCTCTCCCATTACACCCTTGTTTGAGACTGGGCCTCTATTCCAAAGGACGCCTTACCCTATCTTACCTCTGATTCCTCCCTGTGTGGCTGTCCTGGTAGTGGCTGACCTGGTCACCCAGAAGATTTAACACAGAGTCTGTGCGAGTCTCTTCTTGCCACTGATATTTCTCCCAAAGTGCCTAGACATGGCCTATCCTAGTCCTCCATGAACCTGAGCATCTGGACTGAGGATTGAGACAGACCTGTGAGCAGACTGCTCACCACATCTCTTGTTCTGGACCTGCTGATGGTGGTCAGGAGGAGTGGGTGCAGAGAGGGGCAGGCAGAGAAAGATGGGACTGTGGTGGGGATGGAACTCTAGGGGACAGCTCAGCCCAGCCTCTTCTCTAGTTCCAGGGGGGCCATCCACAGTTCTCTTTGGCTCAGAATCAGAAGAGAATCAGAAGACGTGTAATATTCAGGGTTCTGCCAGGTCCTCCCCACCCACAGCCCCTGTACTCTCCCCCCAATCCTATTCTGTAGACACAGGAGGCCCTTTTCTGAACTTGAATTTGAAGATCACTCACTTTTTTAGGTGATACTGTGGTCTGTCATCTTTGTCAGAATATGAGCAGATGCCTCTAGATGTAGAGAAAGTCATGAGGGTATCAGATTTGACGTACGGTGGACCTCTGAACGATGTCTGGTGTGCCTGTCTGACTCACTGACTAGACTTGAGGCCCAAGAATTATGTCTGTTTCATTCACTGAGTTATTCTAAGTGTCTCAAAAAGTGCCTAAATATAGTGGGTGTTTTATGTGTGTGTGTGTGTGTGTGTGTGTGTGTGTGTGTGCACATATATATTTATAAAAAATTTATAAATATGTGTATATATACATATATAAATATGTAAATATATATATTTGAATAAATTAATTCCAACCAGAACCATCCCAGATATCTGAGTGGGCCTGGGGCGCCCTGCTACCCCCAAAAATCCCTAATCTTGCTACACCAAGGACAAGGACAAGGACAAACTGGATATAATCTCTAACTCCTTGGTGTTGCTTTCCATGTGTTTTTCCAAACTCAGAAATGCCACAGGTCAGTGGTAAATGAGGCAGACAACTTTTCTTGGGGGAGAAATAATTACCATGAATAACCACTGTATATCCAGCAGCCTTTTCTGCAGAACCAAGCAGAAACCTGCTTGGTTTATCCTATTAGTCCCTATAAAAATGCCATGAGGTTTATCCTCTACAACCTCACTTTTCAGAGGAACAAACTGAGGCTCAGAGAGATGTGATAACATTCTCGACACGTAGCTAGCAGTGGGCAGAGTCACTGTGTGGAAGAGGGAGCAGGTGCTCACCTAGTAAACAGCTGGTCCAAGACCTGTTGGACTTTGGTGAAGGCTGGGTGGATGAACATGAAGGCAATGCTATTTTTACGTAGCCAAGAAAGCTGGTACATGAACTCTGCCGCCTTCTGTGGTGTGTCTCCTGAAGGGCTCACATCCTGAAGGCCTCATTTAGGATAAGAGTGAAACAAAGGATTGACATATAGTCAGCCTCATCACCATGATTTACAAGGAAGATTTAGGTATCAAGCTCAACCAGGAATCCCAAACCCTCAGGACATGTGCAGGGGGAACAGTAGTGCCCATGTTGAAAAAGATTTTGGGCTTTAAAAGCACAATTTGATTTTAGCGGGGGTGGGGGGAGGATTATACTATTATTCCCTTTAAGGCATTTTGTTAGCTAAGGAACAACAGACCTCCTTGTATTAATAGTCTGTATTAAGAGAATTGTCCCAGTGAGTCCTCAAGAAACATTCCCATTATAGGGATGAGAACACAGAGGCTTGGGGATGTCAAATGACAGCTCAAAGTCATGCAGATCAGAACTGAGAACTGCCTAAAGCTAGGACTGCATGGCATTCCCTCCAAGCTAACTGAGATTTGACCTGCCCCTGACACGAGGGGAGAGGGTCTAGAGGAACCTTGTCCCTCCCCAGTTTGGAGACAGTGTACAGAATAGATATAGCCTAGGAAAACCATTGATTTTAGAAAAAAAAAACACTTATTTTTCTTCCTTTTATATTAAAGGGTGTTTAGAAACCTTCATTATGGAGATGCCAGATGTAGCAAAAGGACAAATACTTGGAGGTTCCAGAACAGAGATCACCAGGGAGGAATGTGACCAGATGACCCAGGAAGGGGAAAATGCATGTGGCTGGTGAAAAGCTGACAGATGATTCAAAGTATCCATGAAGAAATTGCAAATCAAGGAACACCGTGATTGCATTGGACAACCTGACATTGGAATGGTAAAAAATTTAAAGAATGAAACATCTCTGGCCAGGCTAGATACAAGGAAAGCCACAATCAGAAACTGCTGTTGGCAATGTCAATGATTCAGCCTCTTTGGAATCTGGAATCTGGCTGTAGCTGTTAAAATTTTATATACGTATATCCTTCAGCCAACAGTCCCATTCTGGGTGTCTTTCTCCAGCAGGGGGTTAATATATATTATGAGCTGAACTGTATCACCTTAACTCCCATTTCCACTTTATGACCCCTAGAACTTCAGTTGCTCCTAATCCTATATGATAGGCATCCTTAGAAGAGGAGGGGAGAGAAGTCCGTGAGAATAGAGGTAGAAGGCAGCCCTCTACAAGCCAGAAAAACTCTGCAGGAGGAACTGGCCCTGCTGACCCTTCTCTCAAACTTCTAGCCTCTGGAATTGGGACAAAATACATGTCTGCTATTTATACCATTCAATCTGTGATAGTATGGTATGGCAACCCAAACCAACTAACACAGTCCCTTAGGACACATTTGAGTGTTCCCGACAGCACTGCTGAAATGGCACCTGAATTGAATAACATTGAGGTCCAACAGTACTAAAAGGCTGCATCGATGTGGCATAATGGCCTCCCTTATGGAATATTATGAATAGAAGTGAAGCCACAGTTCCTAACCTGGCAAGTCACAGCGACGTGCTCTATGAGGTGACAAGTTGTAGAGAAACGTATGGAGTGGCTTAATCCTATCCTCGCCCTTTCTGTGTGTAAACCATCCTATGAGTGTGATGATATGTCAGGGATCGAAGGTCTGTAAGGACAGTTGAGCTGACTGCTGCACAGGATACCTGGGGCAGGGAGTTAAAATAATAAAAGCAGCAAAATGCGAAGATGCTCATAGTCTATTGTGAAGTGAAAACAACATAATTTTTTATTCTCTCTAATTCTACTCTTAAACATGTGAGAAGTATCTTTCTACCCTTCCATGTAGTTGGTAGAAAAAGCAAAAGTCCAGAATCCTTTGGGAGTGGGACTGTGGGACATTTTAGTGGGAAACTTTGGGAGGGGAATCCGGATTCTGGGACCTCCCTGGTCATCTTGCGGTCCTTGGTGTGGGGACTCCTCTGAGCCAGCTGGCTAAGGAGGGCTATGGGAAGGCTCATGACTGTCAAGGGCCTACTAGGTGATAAAGCAACCTGGTTATAATGACCTCATATCCAAACTGCTCAGGAGAGTCCCAATTTCAAATATATGCTCAAACTTGTGATCTTGCATCCCACATTTATTCATTCTGTAGTATTTGACATGTCTTCACTGCCAGGTTCTGGGCTAGGGGCCTATAATATATGCAGAACCAAAGTGTCAACTCTGCTCTCAGATGGCTAAGCAACGATTACATCATAGAGTGAAGACCAGATGTAGGCAGAGTGCCAGGTAACTAAAACCATAACATTACCTCTCTCCCACAAAAATTATAACCATTTTTCATTATTCTGACCATGATGCTCTTTTAGGATATAGAGAATTTCAACAAAGTTCCCCAGGGGAAATCAGACTCGGTGCTTTCAGGATAGTAGACAGTGTATATCCAAGCTTGGCCATGCTAAACAAATCTCCCACTTTGACAGACCTTCGCTCAGATCTCCTGCACATCACCTTCATCAAGTCTCTTGGGGTTTCAGTGACATTTGCCCAGTCGTATGAGCAGACTACTTGCTACTCAAAGATTTGTATTAGTGGTTGACAAATATATCTAATAAATCACATCTAAAATCAACAGATATTTTACAGATAATTTACAGATAGATGGATGGAGGGAGAGGGGGAGAGGGGAGAGACAGAGGCGGACACAGACAGGAGTTGGACACATAATTTTACGTCTGTATGTGTCACAAGAAACCTCTTCCTGTCAGCAGGTCACCTTATATTTGGTACTTGTAGTGGATCTTCATTACCTTCCAAATAAAATCTAAGAACAAAGCAAATAAATATTTCTTTTTAAAATCCTCTTAAGGATTTTGAGGATAAAACGTGAAGGCTAGCTAGTAACTTAGGAGGAGCAGCATCAGTCATGTGCAGCCACACATACACTGCCCTCTTGTGACCATGTGAGAAATGGCACAAGTGCGGCAGTACTCAAGGTTCTGTCAGCAATGTAAGCCGACACCAAACAGACATCTTCCCAGACTTGCTGTTAGACCAAAATAAATTCCATAAGATTTAATGTTATGGGGGTGCATTCCTGTGGAAGTCACTATCTTGTCACTATACTTGCCAAGTGCAGTATATCAAGAAGTATTTATTGAGCACCCTAGTCAGAACTTGGATTCCAGGACAGAAAATAGGTTATGTTGGGAATAATTTGTCTACATCACAGCTCTGTGTGTCTAGTTTTAAAAAACTTGTATATCATGAGAGGGGTATTGGGGTAGGGTGAAAAAAGTGAAGGGATTAAGAAGTACAAATTGGTAGTTGTGAAATAGTCATGAGGATATAAAGCATAGGGAATATAGTCAATAATACAGTAATAACTATGTATGGTGCCAGGTTGGTATTAGACCAGTCAGGGGCATCACTTCGTAAATTATATAAATGTCTAACCACTAAGCCATATACCTGAAACTAATAAAAAATAATATTAAATGTCAACTATAATTGAAAAATCAAAAAAGGAGGGGAATAAGAGGTCCAAACTTCCAGGTATAAAACAAATCATGGGAATGTAATGTACAGCATAGAGAATACAGTCAATAATATTGTGTTAGTGTTGTACAGTGTCAGATGGTTGCTGGACTTTTCATGCTGATCACTTCTTTAGGTATATAAATATTGAATATATTGTACACCTGAAACTAATATAATATTGTATGTTAAATATATTTTAATAAAAATCTTTAAATTAAAAATTAGTATATCAAATCAAAAGATACTTATGGACTCCTAATTACAATAAAACATTTTAGAAAATTAAAAAATTCTAACAGTGTATCTGTATAATTTCATCTAAATTTACAGAGTTTTTAAAGAATGGGATCACCCTATATTCCTTGTCATTTTTTCACTTAATATGAGCTATTAAATAGGATAGTCTTGATTTCTTTCTTAAATATGTCACTATTTGGAATCCAACTTTGATTTCACAACTTCAGATTACCTCTATGCTTTAAAACCATTCTCCCAGAGAGGGAGGTTTCATTTATGATGATATCCAATGTGCTTCAGAGTGTTCAAAACTAATGAACATTTTGGACACAGACAGCAGTATGTAATTACTTTATAAATGCAAAGACTTGATTGACAAATAACGTGTACAAAACAAACTTGTTTGGGAGAGCTAGAAATGAATTCCTACAAATCGTAGGCTTTCATTCAAGAGGGTATTTAGCATCTGAATGACACCAAGAATCAAAGTAACTGTGAACTTGACAAGGAAAGCATATCAAAGTGATGTCATCTTTGACTGCTTAGTTTTATCACTAGATAAAAGAAAAAAATGTCCTAAAGTTTGCAAAGCATTACAGAGAAGTATTATTCAAAAAGAAACTGAAAGAGTAAAAATACTTTACTACGTAATTGTCTAGAAATGAACGTCACTGTTATTTTTTTTAATTTGAATGTTATCCAAGTTCTATTTCATTTAAGTTCTCCTTTTAGAAAGTGTTACATTTACGTATCTTAAGAATATGCCACACACTGCAGCCTAAAAATGTAAATATCCAACAGAGCATAGAAAGTAATACAAATTGCCGTATAGATGACTCAAAGAAACATTATAAAAATGTTGTTATACTTTTTCTTTTACGTATTGTTTAACTAATTCTACTATTAATTTTCACTGTTAAGCATTTCTTTTGTTTTTATTCAAATAATAGCATTTATGTAACAGAAAAGTAAATAATACAAAATAATATAGCATTTCAAATAAACACCAATTTTTCGTATGTTTATGTTAAAGAAGTAGCTTTGTGTGGGTATTATTACATGACGGCATTGGTCTAGCATGGTTGTGTCCTTTGTTGGCTCGCTAACCCTACCCGCCAGAGCCCTGCCCAGGACCCTGAGAGACCGACCTCCCCAGCAGGGAGTCCAACCTGGAACACCAACCCATCACAAGCCCCGCCCTCATAACAAATCCCTCCCCTTCAGCGCGACGAGGCCCAGTTCCCTGAAGGCCGGCACTTCCCGGACGAGGGCCAGCTGCTTCCGGTTCAAGTTGTCACGGTAGTGCCCAGCCCGCCTTTTCCAGCCTTAGTCCGGCGTGGCAAAGCAGGAAGGCGTTCTAGCCCTTTTAGACGCGCTCTGTCACGGCGACGCCTTGCCCCATCTTCAGGCCTACCTGCCGTCGCGGCACCCTGAGTAACCACTTCCTGCCCCAGCCCCCTATATTGCCTGGCTCTTTTTACCACCGGCTGCCATGGCAGTGTCCAATGTTCACCGGAAGTAAAGCATCGAGAAGGGGTGGGGCCTCTGCCCGGAAGCGAGCGCGGTGCTGGAAAAGATGGCGGCGGCGGTAGTGGGTAACGCGGTGCCTTGCCGGGCCCGCCCTTGCGGGGCTCGGCCCGGCGGGCAGCCCAAGCCCGGGTCGCAGCCGCGCACGCTTCTTGCCGCCGGGTCGGCGCTCATAGCGAACGGCGACGAGCTGGTCGCCGCCGTGTGGCCGTACCGGAGGCTGGCGCTGCTGCGGCGCCTCAGTGTGCTGCCGTTCGCGGGGCTGCTCTACCCGGCCTGGGTGGGCGCCGCGGCCGCCGGCTGCTGGGGCTGGAGCAGCAGCTGGGCGCAGATCCCTGAGGCCGCGCTGCTCGTGCTCGCCACTATCTGTCTCGCGCACGCGCTCACTGTTCTCTCGGGTCATTGGTCCGTGCACGCTCACTGCGCGCTCACCTGCACCCCGGTAAGTGTGCGAGCACTAGTCCTGACCCCCAAAGGGTTGGTCCTGTTCGCAGGTCGCAGCCACGACGTTTGTATAGATCCCCAGCCCGGCCCGAGCCTCGTTTCTGCTGGGCTTCGGTCCCCAGCGGCGCCCTATACCCAGTAGCGCTCACATAATTCTGAATTCACTGCTGACATGCTGTGCGACCCTGACGCAGTAATTCCCGGTGTTGTTTAGATTCCATAACAATAAAAAAAAAAAAAAAAGCTTAGCTCAAGGCCCAGCATATGTCGTCGTTTAATAGGGCTCGTTAATACTAGCTTGCATTCTATCGAGTTCTTAGTGGTTTCTCCTGTTAACAGCACTATCTTCCTAGTCGTCTGTCGCCCACCTTGGTTTTCAAAGTGTAAGGCTAACCCACGGGATGGGTTTTCATGTCTGAAGCTTTGTTTGAAAACTGAACATTCTTGCTGTCCAGTGCTCAGGGGCATCCGGTGCTACTACCAAAATGAGCTTGAAATGCAGTTAATCACAGCACTTAAGAGGAGCAGGAGCTATTTGCGAGCAAGTGACTTCACTGCTTGGAATTTCTGTTTCCATCTACAAGATGGGGGTGACGATGGTGAGGACTGATGTCAGAATATGACCTTTAGCCCCTAGATCTGGATGCATGAGAGCTGCCCTGCGTCAACATTGATATCCATAACTGCCCTGGCCCTCTGGGCTTGCCTCAAATGCATCTGGCAGGTTTGTAGCGGTGAACGCTAAGGTCAGCCTCCAGCCAACTTCCTCTCTGACCCCAAGTGTGTGTCTGCCAAAAGAAGAGGGAAAAAGAACAGCACCAAGGGTTGATGAAAGAGACAGGTGCCCCCTTCCCCATTTTTGACTTTGAATATGGACTAAATCCTGTGTTTCTTGAGAAAGTGAAATCTCCCTTAGCCCAACAATCCTTATTCCAGGGGAGGGGCTCAAACTTCTTCTGGGCTTAGTAGATTTGAATCAGTACAATGAAAGATGGCAGCAAGGGACAGAAAAATGGAAGGGAGTCAGGGTTAGTGTGACACCCCCCCTAAACTCCCAGCTGTCTTTTTGCCTGTAGCTTAAAAGTGACAACTACTCCTTCAAGGATGGAGAATAGGGAGGAGCTAAGCAGCTGTTGGGTTAGGACAGGCAGATCTGGGTTTGCATCAGAGATCTCAGACACCGGTGCTTCTGCTCTCCGGGTTTCAGTTTCCCCTTGTGCAAAGTGAGAACATAACACACCTCGGGGTGCTGTTGTGAGAAGAAACATAATATCTGCAAAGCGCCTGGTATGGGGCTAGGCCTGTATAATGCTTTGCACTTTTATTCTATGGCGTTACCAGAGTTCACAGTTATGTGTTTGTCTTTGTTTTCTGCCTGTTTTTATTGTCCATAAACTCTTCAAGGGATGGGGCCTTATTTTTTCAGGTCATTGCTGTGACTGCATCCCCACTCCCTTCAAACAAAAGCAGTGCTGTGTGGGTAGCAGAGCGGCAATGGAGTGCGTGCAGCTCATGACTGAGGGAGTGCTAATTGAGCTCCATTCAGTGCCTCCATGTCTTAGGTGCTGAGGAAATAGCAGTGAACAAAACAAGACAAAACTATTTCCTTCATGATATTAGTGGGAGAGATAGAACTCACATTCAGCAGACAGTGCTAAAGAGAGAGAATAGGGATGAGGATAGGAACATTGTGAAGGAACTTTATGAGGGGCATCCAGGGGTGGCCTCCTGAGAAGAGGACGTTGAATAAAGGCCTGAAACTGTGTGACCACATGTTTCAGGCAGAAAGAACAACATGTGCCAAGTCCCTTAGCTAAGGCAAGGACAAGCCTACAACCTCCTTGGTTTTTCTTGCTGGAGGACACAGTGAGAATAGTAATGGGGTTGGGGGAGGAAGCCAAGCAACAGTGGGCCTGGTGGGCTGTGACAGGGCTGTGACATGGATCAGGGCCTCGTGCTGGGCAGTGTTCTTCCTGTTTGAGTGTACATCATCAGAGCCCTGGGCATTGGATGCTGTCCAAGACCCCAATTTTACGATACAGGATCAGAGGAGAATCAAGGTGGTATCCTTTGTCCCAGTGACACACTGGGGAGTGCCCAATTCAGCACCCAGAGCTCAGTGACATGTTCCAGAAGATGTCCACAGAACTACTGCACCCAAAACCTCCCCAGTGGAGGCTGTGGAACAGGGGGTTAAGGACTAAATAGCATCACTTTGCTTCTCATAGGAATATGACCCCAGCAAAGCGACCTTCGTGAAGGTGGTGCCAACCCCCAACAATGGCTCCACTGAACTTGTGGCTCTGCACCGTGATGAGGTAGGGACCACCTGCCGGGCCACTCAACACAGGGCTTGGGTGGGATTCCCAGGTGCTGACACCCCCAGGTCAGGGGGCCTCTGCCACAGACATGCCTTCTCCCACAGGACGAAGATGGACAGGAGGTGCTGTCCTTCGAATTCCAGAAGATCAAGTATTCCTACGATGCCCTGGAGAAGAAGCGCTTCCTCCCTGTGGCCTTTCCTGTGGGAAACTCCTTCTCCTACTACCAGAGCAACAGAGGGTTCCAAGACGACTCGGAGATTCGCGCAGCCGAGAAGAAGTTTGGGAGCAACAAGTGAGTCTTGATATCCTCATGTGTCGTCCCTGCTGACAGAGCTGAGCCTCTGCCTGTGGTTACAGGCCATGTACCTATCCTAGCCAGGAGCCCCTTTCCTGCTTCTGCCCCTTCATACTTCTCAGTTGGGGTGCCTGAGAAGTGGGATGGAGGAGTCAACCTTTTCAACAAAAAATTCCAGGTGAAGGTGGCACCCTTTGGGAAACATATTCTAGTTTTGCCTGAACCTGCCAGCTGACAGGAACCCCCTGGAGGACTCAGGGCAGGAGCCCTTCCTGGGGAGCCTGGCCCATTTCATGCAAGAGTTGGCTGCATCATTGTCTTGTTTTGTAATTCCCCTTTTTATTTTAAGTTCTTTTTTTAAATGGAGGTTCTTACCATTCTCATACGTATCCTGGCACTTAAAGAATGGTGATAAGAAGGACGTCATTGATGAGCATAGCTTGTATTTGTACCAGGTAGAATGGCAGGAACTGTATATGCCTTTTCTCCTTTAATCTTCAACAAAACCACCAATGCTGACCTGTGGCTAAGAGAGGGTAAAGCTGAGTGTTAGAGTCCCCATCCCAGCCACCATGGTAGTCGTCCTGAAAACCCTCAGAACTTCTAGGGAATTCTTTCGTGGCTTAAATGTTTACCACATCCATCAATCTGATAGGAAGATTTATAAGAAACATTTACCGATCCCCACCCCTGCTTTGGTCAGCCATGGTGGTAGCCTGGAACGTCACCTTTCATACCATCCTTGCTCGTGCAAAGGTGCCCAATGCAATACAGGGTGGGACTCAGTTATTCATTGTTATCACAGTGGGAGACCGCTGTGGCTTCTTTCTCTCACATCCCATGTCCAGGATGTCAGTTTAAAGAGCAGAGCGAGGATAGGCCCTAGTTGTGCTGGCCAGTCCTCTGGCCAGACAGAGCTCACTATGTACAGTGCCACAGACATACCCTTAGGCCCAGCTTTTCACATTCTGAAGCTCTTATTCAGGGAGGTTTTGGGAAATCCTAGCTCCAGACCTCCCCTCTCCAGAGTGGGGTGGGGCTCAAGTACCATGTTGCAGGCCCCAGGGGGCTCCCCTGTGTAGCTTCAGGGCTCTTGTCCCAATCAGATGTTCCTTCTTCACCTCCCTTATCACCCGACAAGATGATGAGTTCTCATATCTCACCAACCTCCATTTGGGGCAGCTGCATGCAGAGCCTGTTTGTAATTCAGAAGCTTTGTCTGGGTTCTATAGAGCAGAGGGCTAGGGGTAGTCAGCATGCCTGCCCTGGTTTCCTGGGGCGAAGAGAGCCATAATTAAATGGGGCATCCTATATAGAAGCTTGCCCGGGCCCCTCATTTCCTGAGGAGGTATGTAGTATCACCAGGTCAGTGGGACCTCTGATGACTTCCACTGTGACTAGGCCCGCGGTCTGGTTTCTTACAGGGCTGAGATGGTGGTGCCTGACTTCTCAGAGCTGTTCAAGGAGAGAGCCACAGCACCCTTCTTTGTGTTCCAGGTAAAACAGCAGCTCCAGCCCTTCTCCCTGCCCCCATTTTTTAGTAGTTTCACAACCAGAACAACCTATGTCCATTTCTATTCTCATGGGTCAGGGTCCATGGGTGGAACGGTCCTCAGTATGTAACCAGTCCTCATTGCATCCCCGGGGACAGGTGTTCTGCGTGGGGCTCTGGTGCCTAGACGAGTACTGGTACTACAGTGTCTTCACGCTCTCCATGCTTGTGGCCTTCGAGGCTTCCCTGGTGCAGCAACAGATGCGAAACATGTCTGAGATTCGGAAGATGGGCAACAAACCCCACACAATTCAGGTGTGGCCAGCAGGGTCCCCGCGGTCTCAGGTGGGCCTGGTGTAGGCTTGTCCCCAAAGCTCATCAAACCCACCCCACCCAGGTCTACCGAAACCGAAAATGGAGGCCCATTGCCAGTGATGAGATCGTTCCCGGGGACATCGTCTCCATCGGTGAGACCCAGTTCTGCTCCATCCTAGTGGCAGGCCAACCTTGGCTTCTACTTCACCCTCTGGCCTTGCCCCACAGGCCGCTCGCCGCAGGAGAACCTGGTGCCGTGCGACGTGCTGCTGCTGCGGGGCCGCTGCATTGTGGATGAGGCCATGCTCACGGGGGAGTCAGTACCACAGATGAAGGTGTGCAGCAAGGGAGTCAGGCCACTCGGGTGCATCGCTGACCCACCCTTGGAGCCACCAGCCAGGACAGGGCCAGCATCCTGCCCAGGCACAGATGGAGGTGGGATGGAGCCCCGGCCTGGGAGGCTGGAGGAGGCAGAGTGGGTGCAGCATCTGGACAGAGCTGCCAGGTCTCCTGGGGGTCAGTGCCCTAGATGGAGGGAAGCTGGGTGGAGGTGGAAAGAGGACAGAGAGTTTCAGAGTATTGGGGCATCCACGTGCCCTGGGGTATCAGAATGAGGTAAACTGAGAAATAGGGAAGATGTGCTTCCTGGGACAGGCCAGGTGCCAGGTCACAGGGAGGCAAAACGTGTGCAGATAGAAGAAAGTCAAGGTGGGGCCTCTATCCCTGGTGAGATGTGCTGATCTGGGCAGGGAGCCCTATGAGGAGCCGGCAGGCTTCTCCAGCCCCAGGGTCCAGTTCTCCAGAAACAGGATGAAGGACGCTTAGGTAGGACGGGCCATCAGCTTCACTCTCCTCCCCTTCTCCCCAGGAGCCCATCGAAGACCTTAGCCCTGACCGGGTGCTAGACCTACAGGTTGACTCCCGGCTCCACGTAATCTTCGGGGGCACTAAGGTGGTGCAGCACATCCCACCACAGAAGGCCACCACAGGCCTGAAGCGTAGGTGCCTTGGGGATATCTGGGGTGTCCAGGACCCATCACCCCCATCCCCTCCATGTCTGCTGGGCCATGAGAGAATTGAAATGAACAGACATGAGTGACGATGATTTTGTTTGTCTTCGCAGCGGTCGACAGTGGGTGTGTGGCCTACGTTCTGAGGACTGGATTCAACACATCCCAGGTGTGGCATTTTGCCTGGCTCTTGGGAGGGCAGGCCCTAGGGCATGTGGTAGGCACTCAAGACGGCTGCCCTGTCAGACCTGATAACTCCCATCCCTCAGGCTCACTCTGACAGCAGGTACTGGGCCAAGGGCCATGCAGAGGTGAGCTATGGACCAGGCCTGTTCTCCCCAGCTGAGAGTCTGGTGGGAAGCAGATAATAAACCAATCGTTACCATATGCTTTGGGGTCGTGAACAGAGTCAAGCCCATGAACTCATTAGAGCAGCAGGAGGACTCCTGGGTAGGGATGATGGCCAGACCTTCCATAAACTGCTGTCCCCCGTCTCAGACACCACTACCTTCCCCAACCCCCAGGCCTCTGCCATTGGTGTACCTATTTCTTAACCAAGTTGCAGCCACTCACATATGGTCCCTGGAGCAGCTCCTTCCTCGGCTGCCAGACTCACTCATTGACCCAGGGCAGGCCCTGTCAGCCAAGGGAGGATCTGGCTCTGATGCCCTCAGGTGGGGGAGGCTGCCACCCACACCCCATCCCCCAGGAAAGGTTTTTGTCTTTCCAGGGCAAGCTACTGCGCACAATCCTCTTTGGGGTCAAAAGAGTGACAGCAAATAACCTGGAGACCTTTGTCTTCATCCTCTTTCTCCTGGTCTTTGCCATCGCAGCAGCTGCCTATGTGTGGATTGAAGGTGAGTGCTATGCCCCCTACCTGTCTGCTGGGTCCTGTGCCCACCACCTCCAGGCTGGCAGACCCTGTCTTCGCAGGCACCAAGGACCCCAGCCGGAACCGCTACAAGTTGTTTCTGGAATGCACACTGATTCTCACGTCAGTTGTGCCCCCCGAGCTGCCCATCGAGCTTTCTCTGGCCGTCAACACCTCCCTCATCGCTCTGGCCAAGCTCTGTGAGTGCTTGGGGCAGGGCCAGGACACTGAGGGGCTAGTTCTGGCAGTACCCCTGACCCTGGCTTCATTTCCCAGACATGTACTGTACAGAGCCCTTCCGGATCCCCTTCGCTGGCAAGGTGGAGGTCTGTTGCTTCGACAAGACAGGAACCTTGACCAGCGACAGCCTGGTGGTGCGTGGTGTGGCTGGGCTCAGGTGAGTGTGGAGGCCAGGGCCTCGAGGTGGCCGGCCAGAAGCAGAGGGCCTTCTGGGAGCTCAAAGGATTGACTGCCCCACCTAAGCCTCCAAAGTGAGGGCCTGTCAGAGGCCCTACTGCAGAGATCTGATCTGGGGGTCTCCTGTGTAATCTCAATGTGAGTGACAGTGACATGAAAGTCACCTTGTTCATCTGAAACAGGCCCAGGTGTTACTAGGGGCATCTGAAACAGGCACAGGTGTTACAAGGACCACATTTAACAGCACTGCCCCTGCAGTAACTGGCATGGAATATGGAGGTCCATCCCTCAGCCTGACTGACAGTCCCCAGGGGCCCCGCCTCCCTGTAACCAGCTGTTCCCCATCCTTGCAGAGATGGGAAGGAGGTGACCCCCGTGTCCAACATCCCTGTAGAAACACACCGGGCCCTGGCCTCCTGCCACTCCCTCATGCAGCTAGACGACGGCACCCTGGTGGGTGACCCCCTTGAGAAAGCCATGCTGACAGCTGTGGATTGGATACTGACCAAAGGTGAGGAGCTAGAGTCTCGGGTCCATTGCAGGCACACTACCCGCTCTCATGCCCCCAGGCCTGCAGTCCAGACCCCTCAGAGAAAACTGTCCAGCTCAGACCAGCAGGCGGGCAGATATCCCTGACCTAGGACAGGCCACACCCTTGGGGTTTTCCCTGGGTTGGAACCCACCCCACCCAAAGCTACGGGGCAAGATCCTCTGAGTCCAGGCCTTCCGACTCTGACCCTCTGAAGCCAGGAGCCCCCACAGGCCCCGGGTCTGGGGGTGGGGGTAGGGAGGAGGGACAAGGGGGGGCCTGGCTGCCTCTTTGGAGCGAAGGCCCTCAGGACTCGTACTTATTTGTTTCCAGATGAGAAAGTATTCCCCCGAAGTATTAAAACTCAGGGGCTGAAAATTCACCAGCGCTTTCATTTTGCCAGTGCCCTAAAGCGAATGTCCGTGCTCGCCTCCTACGAGAAGCTAGGCTCCACCGACCTCTGCTACATCGCGACTGTGAAGGGGGCCCCTGAAACCCTGCACTCCATGGTGAGCCGGGCCCAGCCCCAGGGTTCGGGGGGGGGGAGGTCAACGCGAGGCGGTTGGTGATATCTCCCTGCGTTCCCTGCAGTTTTCCCAGTGCCCACCCAACTATCACCATATCCACACGGAGATTTCCCGGGAAGGAGCCCGCGTCCTGGCTCTGGGGTACAAGGAACTGGGGCACCTCACCCACCAACAGGTAAAGACCCAGGCTTTCCCCTTGCCAGACCCTCTATCCATATCACCTGTGGCCCCTCAGTGCTGCTATGAGGAAGCACAATTTCATCTTTTTCCTCTCTGGTCTCTACCTTTGGAGATTCCAGGTGGCACTCAGTCCTCAGTCCCTTCTCCTCTGGGTGCCCTGCCTCCATGGGACCCCATCTCATCCTCTAGCCCGGGCCACCTCCGCCCAGCCTTCCACATCCACAGGTCCTCATACCCCCTCAGGGAACATCAGGAGACGTCTTGATTCCCCTTCTCTAGCCCAGTCCTATCTCCTCCCAGCTCAGCCACCTGGTCACTGCATGATTTAGGAGCATCCCCAGCCGTACACACCCCCCATGCCTCATCAGCTTTCCTCCCATGTCCACTGCCAACGCTCCTCCTCTCTCTGCTTCTGCCTTGGCCCTCATCCAAGCCATTTGCACCCAGCAGCAAGAGATCCTTCCAGAACTCACACGTGGTCACACCCTCCTCAGAGCCACTCCTGCTCAACACTACCCCTGACCACTCCTGTCCCCCTGTTTTCATCTTTCTCGTGGCACTCAGTACTCTTGATTCTGTGATTTTCTTTATTGCCCACCTTCCCCAGTAGAAGACAAGCTTCACGAGGGTGGGGATTTTTTGGTTTCTGGCGTGACGTACAGGGTGAGTTAGTGCCAAGTAGTTAACAAAGGAAAATTCTGACTTTACTGAAGGGAGCCAAGCTACAGGGCCTCTGTGATGCGTCCACTGCAGGGAATAGAAGTATCATCAGGGGTGGGAACCACCCAGCTACTGTGACACCCCTGTGCTACAAGGGAGGACAAGGCCTTTTCTGACCTCCCTACTTAATCCAACACATCGTTAGAGCTTGGGAAATGGAGGAGGGGCCAGTCGTAAAGGTACCACCATATTTGTCCACAGGCCCGGGAGATTAAGCGAGAGGCCTTGGAGTGCAACCTCAAGTTCGTTGGCTTCATCGTGGTCTCTTGCCCACTCAAGGCTGACTCTAAGGCTGTGATCCGGGAGATCCAGAACGCCTCCCACCGGGTATGGCTGCTGGACTCCATACCAAGCAGCTCGTGCAGGCAGGCGGGTGGGTCTTGGGTCCTTTTTACAGAGAAGGGGGTATGACAGCAGAGGACACTTCCACCCTTAGTGGAGCATGCAGGGGTAGGTGTCTTAAGTCTTCGTAGGGAGTACACCGTGGATTTTGACCAAGATTTATCACAGCTTGGACACTCACACTGCCCTGGGCTTAAGACTACTGTCCAACCCAGCTGGGCCTGCCCTTTTCATAGTGCTCCCTTAGGCCCCCAGCACCCATGGGAGGCTAAGGCTGGGTTGGGAAGTAAGCAGTCTCAGAGGGTGGTAATGTGGTTAGTCCCCCACCTGGCACTCAGCAGGCCTCTCTAGATCTAAGCTGAGAGGCTGGAGCATGTGATTTTTACCCACCCTACACACAACCTCCTGGGCTGCTACCAAACCAAGAAAGTCCACACCAAGAGCTGGTTTGTAGTTTGTACTGCAAAGAAAATGCATGGGTGTTGTCAGAAACACATGCATGTATTTTTTTCCTAAAATAACCTTAGGTGGGGGTTGATTGTGGCTTCCAG
Organism: Macroglossus sobrinus; assembly: GCA_004027375.1. Lineage (NCBI taxonomy): Eukaryota > Metazoa > Chordata > Mammalia > Chiroptera > Pteropodidae > Macroglossus > Macroglossus sobrinus. The sequence continues at coordinate 115,744 of PVKZ01001959.1, forward strand.
AGCCAGGACCTCTCTCTGTGGCCTTCTTAGAGGGGACTCAGGCACCAAGTCTTCAGGCTGGAGTTCTGCTCCACTGAGCCTCTGTCCTCCCCAGGTGGTCATGATCACAGGTGACAACCCACTCACTGCCTGCCATGTGGCCCAGGAACTACACTTCATTGAAAAGGCACACACACTGATCCTGCAGCCTCCCAGAGAGAAAGGTGAGACCCTAAGTGGCTGGGAGCTGGGGGAATTGTGAGTCCAAGAACAGCTCCTGTCCTGATGGCTGTCCTGCATGCCAGGCCTGAATGAGCACACCCAGTGTCACTGAGTACCTGTGACAGTGGCAATAGTGTGATACAGGCCATCTGACCAAGGAGCTCCATACCCATGTGTACAGATAGTCACTGGCTCTGGGATGAGTGATGACTTAAAACCTCAAAGCAGTTGACTATAGTCACACCCATTCTAGGCCTGGTAGGTTACCTTTGCACAGTGAGCACACGCCATCCTGCACCCTTCCTCCTCCCAAGCTCAGGGTCTGCTGGTGCTCAGCATGGCCAGGCCCTGGGCACAGGGCTTGGTGTACTTTACCATATTACTCCACCTTGCACAGGAAGGCTTGCCATCCTTGTGCCACATGGAAGGAAGCCATCTAAATCAGCTGTTGGGACCCCACTTTATAGACAGTGAAACAGAACGAGGTCACTTGGTCACTGTTACTAAACATTGGAACCCAGATGGCCTGACTCCAACCACTGGCCACTCTTAGGTGACCAAAAATTGATCACTCGACTGCAAGTGATGCCCCTGAGTCAAACTAATCGATGGGCAAATCCAGCCCCAGCTCCCTCTGACTGGTGGGATGCAGTCTGTTATTGCCAAGAGGTGGTGCCCAGTGCAGGGCCTGGCAAGGAAGCAGCATGCACCAGGGGCATTACGGGGCTACAGGCCAAGGGTGGGTATTGGTAGTGCCCAGGCAGGGCAGCTTCTGGAACCTCCTGGCCTTTCCCTCAGTCTACACTGCTGGTTCCAGGGCTTCATTCAACTCCAGGCACGGGGCTCTTCAGAGCCCAGGGATAGTGGGCAGGTAGCCCACAGGTAGCTCAGGTCTTTTGGCAAGTGTAGCTGCTCTAACAAAAGGATGACAACAAAAGCTGGGTCAACGTTGGTTTCCTGCCCAGCCAAGACAGCCCAGAGTGAGCCATCCAGTACCAAAGGGGCCAGTGCACCAGCCAACTGGAAAAAGGAAGTAGATAGCAAGTGTCAGGCCAGAGAAAGTGACTCAGGGTGCCCTGGCCCTGGGAGAGTACAATTTCAGGCAGGGGCATGGGGTGGGCTAATTATCAGGCTGGGGATGTGCCCAGGTTCTAGAGTCCCTCATCCATATTGAAGGATTCTATGGACAACCTCTGTGGGGCACCCGGGGTCCAGGACACAGATAGATATAGATGTGGTTATGGAGGGATAAGAAAGGGCAGGGTCAGGAAGGTACTCTGGAGAGGAGAAGCTAGGACCAGGCATGTGGGGGTCTGTGTAAGGGGGTCTGCCTGGGCAGCTGAGCCCCATCCTGACCCTGGGCACCGGCCCTGCAGGTCGACCCTGTGAGTGGTGCTCCATCGACGGCAGCATCGTGCTGCCCCTGGTCCAGGGCTCCCCAAAGGTGCTGGCCCTGGAGCATGCGCTGTGCCTCACAGGCGATGGCCTGGCCCACCTACAGACTGAGGACCCCCAGCAGCTGCTGCACCTCATCCCCCATGTGCAGGTGTTTGCCCGCGTGGCCCCCAAACAGAAGGTAGGTGCAGGGGTGACGCTTGGGCGTGACCATGGGGCAACATGTAGCCCTCACTTGGCCTTTCTCTGCCCACACAGGAGTTTGTTATAACCAGCCTGAAGGAGCTGGGCTACGTGACCCTCATGTGTGGGGATGGCACCAATGATGTGGGCGCCCTGAAGCACGCCGACGTGGGTGAGCCCTCTGGGCAGGGGCTGTTTCTTTCTTGTTCTGCCAGTTTGGCCTCAGCATTGAGAACAAGTCACCAGGCATGAGCAAGCAGCGAGGAGATGTGGCAGGGCCAGTAGGATTGGGGATTCAAGGGCCTGCAAGGGCAGGAAGGACAGATATAGGTGTCTGAGGCACAGTGTGTCTGGTGGGGAGAGTTTGATGAGCCACAGAGGCTCTGTGGGGCAAATGTGACTTGGTTTGCTCAGGCCCCCTGGGCACAGAGATCAGGGAGAAATGAAACAAGTGGGGATGAATAACTGGAGCGGAAGCACTGCCAGTGATTCACATCTTTGGATCAGTGTTGACAGAACATATTTTTTGGCTTTATTGACTACATTTGTTGAGTAGTATTTACCTTTTAGAATCATGATCCCTAGCAATAAACTACTTTGGAAATCAGTTGCGACCTGTTTAGAGTTATATTTTGTGAGTTTTGGTTTTTAAGTAGTTGATGGAAAATAAAACAGATGCTCTCCAAGGTGTGCCTTGGGGAGGTTTGGCTCCATCTTGGCATTGAGCAGACACCACACACCAGGGGTCTCCTCTATATCCTAATACAAACACCCCCCAGGTGTGGCACTTCTGGCCAATGCCCCCGAGCGGGTCATCGAGCGGAGGCGGCGGCCTCGGGACAGCCCCATCCTGAGCAACAGCGGTGTCAGAGCCACTTCCAGGGCATCCAAGCAGAGGTTGGGGCTCTCGCCTCCAGAGGAACAGCCCACCTCCCAGAGGGTGAGTCTTGGGAAAGGGGCACCAGCACTCCCTTGTGGTTTGGTCTCATTGCCTGCCTCCCACCCCACAGGATCGCCTGAGCCAGGTGCTGCGGGACCTAGAGGATGAGAGCATGCCTATCGTGAAACTTGGGGATGCCAGCATCGCAGCACCCTTCACCTCCAAGCTCTCGTCCATTCAGTGCAGTGAGTCCTGCCTCCTACCCTGTCCCCCCTGCCCACCCTGCATGGCACCCATGCCCACACCTGCCTTCCCATCTGCAGTCTGCCACGTGATCAAGCAGGGCCGTTGCACGCTCGTGACCACACTGCAGATGTTCAAAATCCTGGCGCTCAATGCCCTCATCCTGGCCTATAGTCAGAGTGTCCTCTACCTGGAGGGTGTCAAGTTCAGTGACTTTCAGGCCACACTGCAGGGGCTGCTGCTGGCTGGCTGCTTTCTCTTCATCTCCCGCTCTAAGGTAGGCTGGGACCCCAGGCAAAGCAATAGTTCCCACCTTAGCCAGGGGCACCCTCTGCCTCTCTAAGCCATGGCATCCTCCCTGGAGGTTCTGATAGGCTTCATGGATTTGTGGTCAGGGATGCTTAGGCAGCTACCCTATAACAGCCCTCAGGGTGGGAGCTGTGGTCCCCATGTTACAGATGGGGATGATTGTGAAACAGGGCAGGTGCCCACTAAGGGGACACAGAGACCCTGAGTGGGAGCTATTTTCCCCATAGCCTCAGGATGTGGTGACCACCCTGCACCAGGCCTGCGGAAGGCTCTTTGGGCTTTGACACCTATCCATCTCTTTGCACCCCTGCCACCACTGCAGCCCCTCAAGACCCTGTCCCAAGAGCGGCCCCTGCCCAATATCTTCAACCTGTACACCATCCTCACGGTCCTGCTCCAGTTCTGCGTACACTTCCTGAGTCTCGTCTACCTGTACAGGGAGGCCCAGGCCCGGAGCCCTGAGAAGTGAGTACTGCCCCAGCAGGGGTTGCAGGGGGCACCCAGAGCCACAGCATCCCTGTGGTGGAAGGTGGGAGGAGGATGCACTTGCAGAAGCCTGGGACAACCAGAGCCAGGCAGAGCCCTGGTTATGTGCAAGGGCTGTGGGAGCCATAAAAGGGCCTTTATCCCACACTTCATATAGGCAGGAGCAGTTTGTGGACTTGTATAAAGAGTTTGAGCCAAGCCTCGTCAACAGCACTGTGTACATCATGGCCATGGCCATGCAGATGGCCACATTTGCCATCAACTATAAGGTGAGCCAAAGCCCCAGCCTGAGCATGTTCTTCCCACCTACTCAGCCCCCACAACACACAGCAGTCTATCCATCTGTCCCTGCAGGGCCCTCCCTTCATGGAGAGCCTGCCTGAGAACAGGCCTCTGGTGTGGAGCCTGGCCGTGTCTCTTCTAGCCATTGTGGGCCTGCTTCTCGGTTCCTCACCTGACTTCAACAGTCAATTTGGCCTTGTGGACATCCCTGTGGAGGTGAGTAACCCTGTAGACATGCCCCTGGGACACAGTCTGGGCTCATAAGTGGGCATCCAGCTGACAATCACTCCTTGCCCTGCAGTTCAAGCTGGTCATCGCCCAGGTCTTGATCTTTGACTTCTGCCTGGCACTCCTGGCTGACCGCGTCCTGCAGTTCTTCCTAGGGACACCGAAGCTGAAAGTGCCTTCCTGAGACGGCAGTGCCAGATTCTGTTGTTTGCCCTGCTGCCGCCAGGCAGGAGCACCATGTGGGCCCCAGGAGGGAACAGTGCCCCCACAGCAAGGCAGGCCCAGCTTTGCCCACCAAGACTGAGCTGGGACCACCCCTTCCACAATGGCTGTCCGTGGGCCTGGCTGGCAGACTAGCCCCCAGCCAGCATCTTTGGTAAATAAAGCAGCATACACAATTTTAAGAAGCCCTGTCTCCTCCTCTGTCTGCACTAGTCAAGGGGTCACCGGGTGGCTGGGTGGTGACCGAGGAAGGTCCTGGCATACTCCCAGAGGGCTGTGTGAAGTTGTTAATGGCACTGTGCAACACAGCACTTGGGTGGGCTGATCTTACAGCACAGAGAGCTCTGCCTTCTTCCTGGTTTAATAAGCACCCACATACTTCTGTGGTCTCTCAGCTTCACATTTTGACACCTTACGCACTTGGGCGGTGGGGGGGTGGTCTTAAGATGGACAGCATTCCCACATCATTACAAATACTGACTCAGGTCACACTCATTGGATTCCTGAGGTCCTGAGCCGCACAGATGCTGTGCCATCTCAGAGCCAGGCTTTGACCTAGCAGCCTTCTCAGTCCTCATACTGACACTACTTCTTTTCAAAGGCATTCACTCACTAACAAGTACATCAGAGTAGGCAGCATGAGAACTGAGAGTCACAGCCAGTCAGAAATTTGCCTTCTCAAGAGCCAAAAAAGCAAAGAAATGAACAAAGTCATTTCCAGCTAGAAAGTCCTAGTAAAGCGTAGAGCTACATTTTTATAACTAACAAGCTGCATGTGACAACTTCACGCTACCAAACCCAGGCCAGGCTTCTGGGCAACCTTCCAAACCCAGTGCTCAGTGGGGAGCACTCAAACCTTTCCAGCACAGGACGGTTGGTCATTCTCACAGCCCACCCTTGTCTGGCTTCGATCAAGTGGAATGTGGCCTGCAGTCCAAGGAAGGCCTTGAGAAGCGAGAGGGGCCAGCTATGGATGTTTGTGAGCATCAGGTGGGCCTTGAGTGCTGGCCAAGGTCTCCAGAGGGGTAGTGGTGCCAGGTCCCACTCCTCAGAGGGGTTACTGTGGTCATGTGGAATATAGGGGGCAATAAATTCCTGATAAACCTGAGGTGACCTGGAGGGGAGCACTCTGGAATTGGGTTTGCCAGAGATGATTCTTTGGGGCCTCAGGTCAGGGTCTCTGTGCCCCCTGTGCCTGAGAGGTGTTAGTGGTGCTTTTGGCTGCGCTGTAATCAGGAGCCTGATCTATCATTGAAGGTCACCAGGGAGGTAGTGAGAACTTTGGGTTCGGCTGGAATTGGAATTGGACATCAGGCCTGCATCAGGGGGTTCCATGGCTCTGGTAGGGCAGAACAGGGTCAGGGGTCCAAGAGAAACCCCTTGGCGGGGTGGTCACTGAGTGTATGGAAGGTTCGGGAACAGGCTGACTCTGGGGTCACTCTGAGAATAGTGTGCTGGTAGGGGAACCCTGGCCGGGATGGAGTCCTGGAGTGTCCAGGTCTGTGGCATTTCGGCCTGGCGGCTTGGAGTAGCCGCCCGGTAGGCACTGGCCAGACAGCATCTGGCGACTTGTCCGCCAGGGCTGTGGTCTTTGCTTCCGGGCTTTGGGGGCGTGGCCTCCCGCTGAGGGCGTGGATGAGGCAGGGCGGGGCTATGCAGAAGTCAAGAGGCGTCGGCCCAGCAGGAAATCTGGGGCTAGGCCCCGCCGGCGAGCGATCTCATCCCAATCCCAGTCCCTGCCGAGCAATTCCTGGGCCGGGCCATGGACACAGCAGAGCCGGGTAGGCGGTCCGGGGTACGGGATCCGAGAGGGACATCCACTGGCCGTACCCCACTTGCTAAATTGAGGGACCACGGTTGTCACTATAGAGCAGAAAGAGGAGGTCCTGAATGGGGAGGACATGGGAATTATCCATTGTGGGGATCCCCAATCCTAGAGGAGCCTAGACACCAGTCCTTGACCCCCTCCCCCTACGGAGCCTTCACCCCGGATGCCTGGGGGAGGGGGCCCAGGAAGGGGAAGTGGCTGCTTCTGCTTCTGATATTTGTAATGGGGGCAGGGTGTCACAAGGCTGATGAAGAGGGTATGGCTTCAGGATCCCCACCACATTCCTCCATAGCCCCGGGAGAGGCGGTGCTGATCTGGACCCCCTAGAAGGGGGCGGGTGGGGTGTGCTTTGGCAGAAATGTTGCAAGGTCTGACTCGTGTTAGGGGTTGTCTTTTCTATCTCTGCTGTACATGTTGAATGTCAGTTGGTCTTCACGTTTCTCCCAGTTTCAGTCTGCCTATGTGTTTCTGCCACAGCTCAATGGCCTGTCTGTCCCACGTGTTATTTCAATCTGTCTGGCCTGAAATCCTTGTGGTTTCATTGTCAAGTCTGCTCTCTCCCCCAAGGGACAGTGTGGCTGCATCTGGGGCATCTGTTTTGTTGCTTTTCTTCTGAGCCCATGCATTTGTGGGTGTCTGCCTTCTGCGATGGGTTGTCCTGAGTCAGCCCCACCCAAGCCCAGTTCCCTCCATACCATCCCACACTCACCACAGAGTCAAACTTTCTGTCTATATCTCTCCTCTTTCTGTCTCTCCACCCTCCAAACTACCAGCCAAAGTGCTAAGAGTGGAGGGAGGCTTTGTGTGACACTCCCCTCCCCCAGGGCTACTCCCGGCTCCTGAGAGCAGGAAGAGGTACAGTGACATCTTCCGGAGCCTGGACAACCTTGAGATCTCACTAGGGAACGTGTGAGTCTGAGCCTGGGTCACCCACCAATCCACTGGAAATCCCCAGTGAAGTCCTAGAACCCTCACATATCCTTGTGACTCCTTGAAAATTTGATATCCCTATAATCCTACTCTATGGACCCCAAAGTTACCTGTAACTCTTCAAATTCTGTCTCAAGTCCTATAAAAAAACTCACCTGGTTCCCCCTAAAAAACACATCCTTCAGAATTCCCAGATATAAGTGATATCTCAGAGGTGATATTCTAGGACCATCCCACAAACTATTCTGTGGTCCCCAGCACCCCTAGGCAGACAGGCTGGGTGGAAGGTAGTATCCTGACACCCTTACCTCCCAGGCCCCTTGAGATGCTGGCTGGAGACCCTGTGCTTTCAGAAGACCCAGAGACTGACAAGACTCCCACAGTTACTGTAGTGAGTTGTGGGGCCAAGGGGGCAGGGAGGAGGGCCCTCTGAGAGGAGGGGCTTTAGGGAGGTGAGCCCCTGCCTTTCAAGTACCTGAATGCTGTCTCCCTCCTCCTCAGATCAATGAAACCAGCCGTTGGAATGGCCCCTCTCCTGAGGGTCCTGCACCCCTTACAGGTAGGGGACTTTGAAGCCAGGGGTTGGGGGCAGAAAGAAGTTCTTTCCTCAACAAGTCATCGCTGCCTGACTGTCCCCTGCACCTGGGACAGTACAGCACCCAGAACAGAGCTGAGCCCCTGCCTTCAGGGAGCCACTAGTCTGGGTGGGGAATCATTGCAACCTGGGCAAGTCATCACAAGGGGTATTTTGGGGGAGCCATAGGGTATAAAATAAAGACCAGTGATCTGGTCTAGGGGCTCAAGGAAGGTCAGAGTTCTATGGGACATCAGGGTTCAAAGGTCACAGGTCCACCTATGTGCCCCAGGGGAAGAACTGGACTTGCGGCTCATTCGGACCAAGGGGGGTGTGGACGCAGCCCTGGAGTATGCCAAGACCTGGAGCCGCTATGCCAAGGAGCTGCTGGCCTGGACTGAGAAGAGAGCCAGTCTTGGTGAGGGCCCCTTTCACCTGGCCCCAGGCCCCAGGCCCCAGGCCTCAGGCAGCAACCACACCCTACCGAACTCAGACCTCTGCTGTCTTCCCCCCAGAGCTGGAATTTGCCAAAAGCATTATGAAGATTGCCGAGGCTGGTAAGGTGTCAATCCACCAGCAGGTAACCATGACAGCCCTCCTCCAAGAGCCCAAGCCCTCCAGAACCCCAGCCCAACCCTCCTAGATCCTCAACATCCTCCACCACCACCCCATCCCCCAGAGCCACATGCCACTTCAATATATCTACACCCTGTTTCTGGAACATGACCTCAACCTGGGAGCCCTGGCTATAGAGACGGTGGCCCAGCAGAGAAGAGACTACTACCAGGTGAGGGAACCCTGTTGTCCATCCAGCATTCCATTCATTCACAACTACCTACCAGGAAGGCACTGTTACCATTAGTACTATTTTGCTGATGAGGAAGCTTAGGCCCCTGGATGCTAAGGAACTTAGCAAGGTTACCTAGCAGGGATTCAAACCAGGCTTCCTGTGTGATTGCAAAACTGTGCTTTTGCTTGTTGGTGGGGCACAGCTTGAGGTTCTGAGTGTTCCGAGGAAGAGAGCTTTAGCATCTCTGGGTCCAGGCAGAAAAGGATGAGGGGATCACTAAGACTGTGGGGACACAAGGCTAGGGGAGAAGGTCTGGATGAGAAGACCTCTAGGGAGCATAGACCCAGAAAAGGGTTCTGAGGATGAAAGACATAATGGCCTCAGGGAATGAAAGAACCTGAAGCCCTGAAGCAGCATCCTCGCCTTCCATCCTTGCCAGCCCCTGGCTGCCAAGCGGACTGAAATTGAAAAGTGGCGGAAAGAGTTCAAGGAGCAGTGGATGAAAGAGCAGAAGCGGATGGTGAGGCTCAGGGTGCATGAGGGTGCGCTAAGGAAGGAGATGAAGGGGTGCTTACAGTGCCCCTACCCCGCCCCCAGAATGAGTCAGTACAGGCGCTGCGGCGGGCACAGCTCCAGTATGTACAGCGTAGCGAGGACCTGCGGGTGCGCTCCCAGGTGTCCCCTGAGGACTCAGCCCCCCAGGCCACCCCAGGACCCAGCAAGCAACAGGAGCGGCGGCGGCGCTCCCGAGAGGAGGCCCAGGCCAAGGTGGGACCCCACCCCTTTGTCCCCCCAGTGTTTCAGTGCCCCCCACCTCTGCCCACACTGTCCTGTCTCCCACATGCACCCTTGGCCTTTGTTTCTCCAGGTGCAGGAGGCCGAGGTGCTGTACCAGGCCTGTGTCCGTGAGGCCAACACGAGGCAGCAGGACTTAGAGGCTGCCAAGCAGCGGATAGTGTCACACGTTCGCAAGTTGGTGCTGCAGGGGGATGAAGTGATGAGGCGGGTGAGACCCTTACCCCCACCTCAGCTCCCTCCTCACTTTGGCTCCAGCTGAGAGGGTCTCCTCTCCCCAACCCCCATCCCTAAATTGCCTCCAGGATACTAGGACTTGTTCCATCCCCATAGACAGCCCAGTTCCTGCCCTCAGACCCTGACTGCACCTCTGCCTAGGCCCCACTCCCATGGGGTCCTGCCCCCAGGATGACCCAGCGCATCTCTGACCAGGTCCCCACCCTAGCTGACTGCCCTTTTCCCTAAGCCACCTCCCACCACCCATCCTGCCCCCAAACCCTGACTATGCTGGTGTCTCTAAGGATCAGCTCCCCACCTCCACCTCCCTCCCTCTCTCTGTCACCACCTGGCAGGTGACCCTGGGACTCTTTGGGCTGCGGGGAGCACAAGCAGAGCGTGGTCCCCGTGCCTTTGCTGCCCTGGCAGAATGCTGTGCACCCTTTGAACCCGGCCAGCGCTACCAGGAGTTTGTGCGGGCACTGCGCCCAGAGGCCCCACCGCCCCCACCACCTGCCTTCTCTTTTCAGGAGTTTGTGCCTGCCCTGCACAGGTAGGACCCTAGGAGCAGGGTCAGGGAGGAGCCCCAGAGACATAGTGCCAGCTGTTGGCATCATGGGGCTAAGAATTCAAAGCTTCAGTACTTGGATTTAGTACCCAAGGCGCATTTTTTTTGTGTGAGGGATGGCCCAGTCCTGGGAGGGTCAGGACTTTGAGGTTTTGCACTGGGCCATGATGCTCATGCACATCAGGGCTTGCAGACCCAGGTACTTGGAGTTAGATCCAAGACATAATGCCAGGGTGCTGTTACCTTGGCCAGTGTCCTAGCTCTGAGCCCTCAAACCTCTCCTCTCAGCTCCCCTCTAGACTCAAGGAAAAAGCCCTCTGGCCCCTCACCTCCACGGCTGGATGAGAGTGTGGCTGAGCAAGGCCCTTGGGAGGACACAGGCACAAGCTGGCTGGGTGAGTGCAGTGCAGGGTGGGCAGGAGTAGGGCTAGGGAAGGGGGTCATCCTAACTGACCTATCCCCTCCTAGGGATCCTAGGCCCCACTCCAGGCAGCGATGCGGACAGCATGGGCGGTAGCAGTGAGTCTCGGTCCCTGGACTCTCCTAATTCCAGCCCAGGTGGGGCCAGTACCTGGCCCTAACCCACTCCTGACCTCTGATCATCCTTCAGCCCCTGGCCAGGCTCTGCTCTTCAATCTCTTGAATTATCCCTTGATCTCTGACCTACCTACACTCTTGACCTATTTCCTTAACCTCTGACCTGTCTGACCCCTATCTTCACCTCTAACCCTTGCTCCAAGGGCATCTGTGGGTGGTTCTGGAAGGCTTGAAAACTAGGAATGCCTCCTTAGCTTGGAGCCTCCTCATAACCCATGTGACTCCCAACCTCTGTGACTCTCTGACACCAGGTCCTGGCATGAGGCGGCTGGTGAAGGTCTCGTCCACAGGCACCGAGTCCTCGGACGACTTTGAGGAGCGAGACCCTGGTGAGGCTGGAAGCAGGTGGGACAGGGCAGGGCCAGGTGGACTAGGCCCCTGACCCTATTTTCCCACAGACCTGGGAGATGGTCTTGAGAACGGGTCAGGCAGCCCCTTCAGGAAGTGGACACTGTCCAGCGCAGCCCAGACCCACCGACTACGGCGGCTGAGGGGCCCAGCCAAGTGCCGCGAGTGTGAGGCCTTCATGGTCAGCGGGACCGAGTGTGAGGAGGTGTGGCCTGGGCTGATGACCCAATGCCCTCTGCTGACCCCCATGACCTCCCTGACTCCATGCACCTCCATAACCTAATATTCCTATGACTTCCTGTCCCTAGGAATAGCCCTGATCTGATGATTTCCCATGAGCTTCCCATTCCCTAAGGATCCTAACCTTCTCTTCCACTGATGACCACCAATGACCTCCCTGACCCTATAACCTTCTCCCCCCAGTGCTTTCTGACCTGCCACAAGCGCTGCCTCGAGACACTGCTCATCCTCTGTGGACACAGGCGGCTACCAGCCCGGACACCCCTCTTTGGGGTCAACTTCCTGCAGCTGCCCAGGGACTTCCCTGAAGAGGTGCCCTTTGTAGTCACCAGGTGCACAGCCGAGATAGAACAGCGCGCACTGGGCGTGCAGGTGCCACCTTGACCCTTGACCTCTGACCAACCCCAGCAGGACTGAACCCACTCCATGGCTGGATAACGACCCAGGTATTCATTTCCTACCCTAACCTGCAGGGCATTTATCGGGTCAGTGGGTCCCGGGTTCGTGTGGAACGGCTGTGCCAGGCTTTCGAGAATGGCCGAGCATTGGTAGACCTGTCAGGAAACTCACCTCATGATGTCTCAAGTGTCCTCAAGCGATTCCTCCAGGAGGTAGGTGCTCAGAGAGCAGGGGGTGGGGTCATGGCGGCCTTAGGCTAAGGAACCTCTGCAGCCCACCCACATCATGTCCCCTCTGCTGTTCCACCCCCAGCTCACTGACCCCGTGGTCCCCTTTCACTTCTACGACGCCTTCATCTCTCTGGCTAAGGCCCTGCATGCAGACCCTGGGCACAACCCTGGGACCCCCAGTCCCAACCCTGAGGTTATCCGCTTCCTGAAGACACTCTTGGTGCAGCTGCCTGACTCTAACTACAACACCCTGCGGCACCTGGTGGCCCATCTGTTCAGGTGTGCACTATCCCTGACCTTCTGACCTAAGGCATGGATCTGTGACTTCTTCCCTGGACATGTGACTATTGAGCTATGACACTGACCCCTGATCTTTGCATGTATTTTCTGAGCTTTGAACCTTAATATATGACTCCTGACATTGAGTAACTACCCCGACCTCCATTGTTGGGCATGTAGCTGCTGGTCTCAGTGACCAGGACCACTGACCAATGATTGTGCCCTCTGTGCTCTTACCCTTCTCCTCACTCCATCCCCAGGGTGGCTGCACAGTTCGAGGAAAACAAGATGTCTGCCAACAACTTGGGCATTGTGTTTGGGCCAACACTGCTGCGGCCACCGGATGGTCCTGGGGCAGCTTGCACCGACCCTGGTTCCTACCTTCTGGACTTTGGGCACCAGGCCCAGCTTGTTGAGTTCCTCATCGTGCACTATGAGCAAATCTTCGGGATGGACGAGCTCCCCCTGGCCACTGAGTCCCTGCCTCAAGACCGCAGCCTAGCCCCTGGGTCCCTCACAACCAGTCCTCAGCCACCACCCCCATGCCTTGCCCCAGATCCCTTGCCCCCAGCCCTGACCTCAGACCCTGACCCAGACCCAGAGCCCCACAGTGCACTGGAGAAGTATCCTGAGGCCATGCTCCCCAAGGTAGGAACCCACTGGGCCCAAAGATAGGAGGGGCTTTTTCTCATTTCATCCTCTCACTTTCTCCTGTCTTCCTTCCTTTCCTTTTAAAATTTCCTCTTCCATTCCTTCCTTATTTACCCTGTTCTTGTTCTGGAAGAAAAGTGAGGAATGGAGTGGTGGGCAGTAATGGAGAAACAACAGAGTACAGCCCTGCAGAAGTACTAACATGATCATTCTTTCAGAAAGTGTATTGAATACCTACTGTGTGCCAAGCATTGTTCTAGGCATTACAAATACATTAGTGAGCAGAATATTCAAAGACCCCATTCTCTTGGTTCCTGCATTCTCCTGGGAAGGAAAGCAACAATAAACAATATATAGAGTCAGTTATATAGGATGTTACAAGGTGACAAGTACTATGGAGAAAAAAAAGAGTAGCACAGGTAATGACTATCAGGGGCACCGAGGTGAGAGGTGACAGGCAATTTGTAGCAGTAAGTAGGATGGTAGGGGTGGGTCTTATGGAGAAGGCAGATTTGAGCAAAGACTGGAAAGATGTGGAGGAGGAGTAAGCCACGTTGAGATCAGGAGACCTGTATTCCAGGCAAAGGGAATAGCCAGTGCAATGGCTCTGGGGTGGGAGCATGCCTGCTGTGTTCAGGGCAGGGCTTTATGCTGTAATGAGAGGAAGGTAGTTTGGAGTGAGGCAAAAGAGGTCTGTGGGCCACCACCTACTTTGTACACGTACTTTATAGGCTTACTGTCATCCTCACCACAGCCCTGAGTGGTGGATACTTTTAATGAAAAACATTTATATGTGAGACTCCTATCAGAGTTTCTCTGTCCCTCATTTCCTGCTATACCTATCATTCCTGAGTACACAGCATCCAGAGCTAGGAAAGGGGTTGTTGGTGTGCTGTGGGACTCTGAGCACTGGAATGGCTCAGAAAGTGCTCAGGACAGGATCTGACACATAGAACAGCAGCCGCTATTAGCATTTAACTAAATGCAGAACAGTGAGAATACACAGCTAACATGTGGGCATAAGGTTACAGAGAACAGAGCAGGAAGGAGATTTCCATCCTAGTGTGGAGATGGCAAAGTCACAACCCGGCCTGGCCCTCAGCTAAACAAGGGTGCTCCTGCCCTCATGGAGCCCACAGTTGAGACTAATGCTCTGCACAGCGAGATAAGCAGTCCCTGATTAAGGGCATCATCTCTCCCAGACACCAAAACTACAAAGGAAACTGCATGTCCAGGAACAAACCCTCAGTTCTCCAAGAGTCTCGAAGAACTGGGATTTTATTATTAGGGTCTTGGTCTTGGGTTTCTCTCTGCAGATTCTGACTCTACAGAGTGACCCAAAAGAGGAAGTGGCTGAAGACACCAAAGATGAGAGAGGGGAAGGTGAGTGTGTTGAGTAACTCAGGAGTTCTGGAGGTGACCCTGCCTGGGGTAGCTTGACTGAGAGATGACTCTGAGGGGAATATCCAGAGGATTTAGGGGTGCTCAGCACTGACCATTCCATTCCACAGCGTCCAGCCAAGGCCCCGAGGACTCACTCCTGGGGACACAGTCCCGAGGCCATTTTAGCCGCCAGCCAGTGAAGTATCCCCGGGGCGGTGTGCGGCCTGTCACCCACCAGCTGTCCAGCTTGGCTCTGGTGGCTTCTAAATTGTGCGAGGAGACCCCTGTCACATCAGTGCCCCGAGGGAGCTTGCGGAGGAGGGGGCCCAGCCCTACTACTGCCTCTCCAGAGGGCAGCCCCTTGCGCCGTGCCCCGCTGCCCAAGCATTTTGAGATCACCCAAGAGACAGCCCGACTACTCTCTAAGCTGCACAGCGAGCCTGTGCCCAAAGCCACCTGCTGCCTGGAGGAAGCCGAGGACCATCTCTGACTTTCCCAGCACTGACCAAGTGGCCCAAGACTGAGGAGATGGACCCATTTCTCACTAGGAGTTCAATGTTGGGGAGTCTGGAGAGTTCTCATAAGGAAAAACTACATGGCCTAGGAGAAAACTAAAACATTTTTTGGGACAATATATCAGAATCACCCCATGAGACACAGGTCACTGCCAAATATCAGGGCCACTCAGGATCAGAGGTCACTCAGGGTCAATACTCAGGTTCAATACAGGTCACAGGATCCTTGGGGTCCACTGCAGTCCCAGACCCCTGGAACAGAGGTGCCTTTTGCTACTTTGGTTATGGCCACTTCCTACTTCCCCACCTCTGCCTGGCTCCTTAGGCTAACCCCAAGTGACCACCTCTTGGAGGCGCAGAGGGACAGGCCAGATGACATCCTGGTAGTCTGTGGAATCTGATGGCCTCTGAATAAACTGTCTTTGTACTCTTGGGTGTCTGTCTTTGCCAGGTGAGGGCAGCATTCTCAGGCCCCATTTTACCCATCAGAGAAACCAACACCCTTTTTCTTTGAGTATCTACAGGCAGTCGGGATTGGACCTGGGCACCGGGCTGAGTCACACTGCCCTGGCCCTCCCGGAGCTCTGTGTCCCTGAGCCCGTCCTGCATAATCCAACAAAGAAAACAAAGTGCAGATAACCGGGACAATGGGGCTGTGTGCTCTGGGCCTTGGGAGCCCAAGGCCGGGGACGGGGGCAGGGCCGCGAGAAACTTGAATTCCGCGGGATGGTCAGCTGGGGTCACAGATCTGCGGGTACTGGGAGGCGGTGGTCTGCAGTAGCTCGGAGCTGGTGAAGACGCATGTGGCGGGGGTCCGGGCGGTGGGAGCCCAGTCGGATCAGGGCGTGGCTTGGAACTTGGAAGCGGATTGGACGCAAGGGAGCGGGGTGGGACCGCGTCCGGGGTGCCGATCCTGGGACCACCAGAGGTGAGCCTGGGCGGCATGAGGTCACGGTGGAAATTCTCCCGCTGCAAGTGACTCAGCTGTCCCGAAGGCCCGAAACTGTGGGCGCGTGAGGTGTTCGGGGACAGGGTGGTGGTCCCGCGCCGGAAGTGAAGAGGGGCGACTGAGGGGCCACGAGGCAGGGAGGAAATAAGGGGGCTGTGGTTCCGGCGACCCTGCCCTACCCCGGCCGCGGAGGCGGGGCTTTTCCAGGTGGCAGGGGCGGGGCAGGGCTGCTCCAGGTGGCAGAGGCGGGGCGCTGGCGACCGAAGGAAAGGGAGCAGCGGGGGCGGGACCCCGCCTCCCGCTCTCTTTGCCGCCTGCGCTAGGCGCACCCAGACTCTCCCGCAGCGATTGCTGAGCCATGGGTCTCCCGCCCACCCTGAACTCCCGCGAGGCCGCCCAGTCTGCAGCGTGACGGGCGGCCCAGGTGAGGCCCTTACGGACGGGGGTGGGTGGGCGCGGGTGCCGGGGAGGGCGCGGCACGTGTCCACGGGGCCCAAGGGCCACGCCCTCCTCCCCTCCCCCTCTCCCGCTCCACTCTCTGCCTGGCGGCTGCAGGAGGCCTCAACAAACACCGCCTCCCTGACTGCCCCCTTTGTTGCGGAGGCCAGCGGGGTCCTCCATCCTACCCGTTACGGCCCGATGCCCCGCTCGCTTCGGGAGCGCTCGAGCCCAAATCCCGCACCCCAACTTTTGGGGCTGTCTCGCAGCCCACCCGGGTCTCCCTAGTCACTTCCACGCCCCAGCACTGACCGCTTGCAGGGGCCCAGCAGTGACCCCACCCTGCGCACACGTGCCCCGTGGGCTCTGCTTTCTGCAGTGACTCAGACACCGAACTGACCTTCCCCTACTTTAATAGCTCACACCCCTTTGTCCTCCTTAACCACCCCTGCCAACACCACAGATTGGACCCAGATTGGCAGCACGTGGGCAGGCGGGTTTTGTTTTAGATTAAAAAAGAAAACTAACTGGAAAATAAATAAATAAATAAATAAATAAATAAATAAATAAATAAGCCCAGCCAGTCATTTGATTTGGGAGATATCTTTGTAAGAGTCTTACAGTACTAAGTGACAGTTGTCTCACTCTCTCCCCAATCCTTGGAGCCCCTCTCCACTTCCAGGTCACCCTCGTCCCTACTACCACCACTTTGCCCTGAGGCATTTGAATTTGAGTCTCTTGCCCTTCCTGTCCCGACCCTCCCCTCTGGATGCTGCTCCTTCTGACAGGTGCTGCCTGCATTGACCTTTTCCTCTGTGCCCCCAGATGGTCACCATGGGCCAGTGTTACTACAACAAGACCATCGGCTTCTTCTACAACAACAGTGGCAAGGAGCTCAGCTTCCACTGGCAGCCCAAGGATGTGGTTGTGGTGGCACTGGGGCTAACTGTCAGTGTGCTGGTGCTGCTGACTAACCTGCTGGTCATGGCAGCCATTGCCTCCAACCGGCGCTTCCACCAGCCCATTTACTACCTGCTTGGCAACCTGGCTGCAGCTGACCTCTTTGCTGGCGTAGCCTACCTCTTTCTTATGTTCCACACTGGCCCACGCACGGCCCGGCTCTCAGTCCAGGGCTGGTTCGTCCGGCAGGGCCTGCTGGATACAAGCCTGACAGCGTCAGTGGCCACACTGCTGGCCATTGCCGTGGAGCGGCACCGCAGTGTGATGGCCATGCAACTGCACAGTCGCTTGCCCCGTAGCCGTGTGGTCTTGCTCATTGTGGGCGTGTGGGTGGCTGCACTGGGCCTGGGGCTGCTGCCCGCCCACTCCTGGCACTGCCTCTGTGCCCTAGACAAATGCTCACGCATGGCCCCCCTGCTCAGCCGCTCCTACCTGGCTGTCTGGGCTCTTTCCAGCCTGCTCGTCTTCCTGCTCATGGTGGCAGTCTACACCCACATTTTCTTCTACGTGCGGCGGCGGGTGCAGCGCATGGCAGAGCACGTCAGCTGTCACCCCCGCTACCGCGAGACCACGCTCAGCCTAGTCAAGACTGTTGTCATCATCCTGGGTGAGTGGGACCCCACTTTCCCCCAACTCCTCCAACACTTGATAGAGCATGATGGAAGATGATTTGGGTGGGAAATGTTCTCCAAGGAGGTGATATCTGAGCAGAGACCTGAATGCTGGAAAAGGGAAAAGAGTTCCAGGCATAAGGAACAGAAGGCGAGAGCCCCAGGCAGGGCCCAGCCAGCACCTCCAGAGATAAGAGGTGGTCAAACATAGCCTCAAAAAGCATGGACAGGAGTCTGATTTTCTTCTAAGGTCAGTAGGAAGCCCTTAAGAGTTTTTAGCAGGGAGTAACAGTCACTCTGGCCATTGAAATTTAGGATGATCTGTGTGGGGGGGAGGCAGCAAGAGGCCCTCCCATTAGGATATACCCCCCAAGAATATGGAGCAACTCTTCCTAACAATCCCCTCCCTCCTCAAGTAATTGGCCTGTTGCATGGTGATCTCCTTTCCCCCATAGAGCGAATCTCCATGTAGAAACCTATAGGGCTCTAGCCACGGTGTACCAATTAGGAAAGGTGTCCCTTCTAACAGAAATGAGAAAGGTGTCCCCTCTTAGCAATTCTGTCCCATCATGCTGCCAAGGCAGCAAGGTAGGCTGCCGTGGCACTGCGAACCACAACTGTTGTCCAAGTTCTTGACAACCTCCCCCGATCCCTGAGCTCAGAACTTTGAGTGTCAGGCCCCCCCACAGCTGGCCCTGCTCACCTCAGGTTCCATCCCACAGGGGCATTTGTTGTCTGCTGGACGCCGGGTCAGGTGGTGCTGCTCCTAGATGGTCTAGACTGCAAGTCTTGCAACGTCCTGGCTGTGGAGAAGTATTTCCTACTCTTGGCCGAGGCCAACTCACTGGTCAATGCCGTGGTGTACTCATGCCGCGACGCTGAGATGCGCCGCACCTTCCGCCACCTCCTCTGCTGTCTGTGCCTCCGCCGGTCCACCCACAAGTCTGCCCGCTACACACCCTCTGCCCGGACAGGTGCCAGCACTAGCATCATGCTCCCTGAGAATGGCCACCCCCTCATGGACTCTACCCTTTAGCAGGACTTCAGCAGGATGGAGCAAGTACCAGATTACACCCCTGATGACTTGTGGATGTACCTGGCTCAACCCAACTTGAGGGATAGAATTAAAGGCAGATCCTTGGTCTGGATGACATGCCACCACTTCCAGGCCTCCTCAGACACACAACTCTGCCTGCTCCAGGACCTGGGGATGTAGGATCATCTCCAAGTGCCCGGGAGAGTATTAGATGGGGTGCAGGAATTTGACTTTTCAATCATCTCAGATTCAGGGGTTTTTAACAGACATTTTTCTGTTTTTACAACACATCCCTGGTAAATTCTGTGGACTGCTTCCTTGTCTTTGGTCACGTGGGTGTTAAAGGTGGGAGACATGAGGACTCTCTCAGGCCACGATGACAAGGACAGACCATGCACTATCAGTCTGAGGCTGATTCTGTAGGGGCACAGACTGAGGGGTGCTGAGTGGGAGCCGAGCAAGATTTGTGACCCCTCAGCCTCTGGGGCTTGCCTGTCCATGTAGACTTGAGGGTGTCCATGGGAAAGGCATGTTAAGGAGTAAACCATTCTTTCTCTGAGGTCTCCAAAGCACTTTCTGTCATCAACTCAGTCTACTGCTGTGTCCCAGAATTGTCCATCTCAGCTTTAGCCGAGTAGTGATCCTTCAATATGGCATCTCCTCAGGCCTGTTCTCATTCCCTTTTAGTCTCTGGTTGACTGTTATTCTGTCTGTCTTGAGAGAGTCTTGCATCTGTTCCCTCTTTCCTGTCTTAACTTGTTCCCCACCCCTCCATCTTGCCACCTGCCTGTCTCCATCTGGAGCCCAGAGTACTTTGTGGCCCAGGTGAGTCCTCTCTCTCCTACCTGCCCTTTTGTCCGAGTCTAGGTTGTTAACAGTAAGGTGTGTCCCTCCCATTGCACACTACATACCTTTGGCCCAGGGGTAGTGGGGTCCATGGAACAGGGTGCAAAAAATGAGTGTTGTCATTTCTCAAGCTCTTCTGATATTGCCTGGCACACTGATAAGAACATAAGGTACATTATTTAACCACCTACAATCATTACACATTTCATGTGAGGACCGTGGTTCAGAGTTTGAGATCTGGTTCATGGTTACATGGCTTCAAAAGGGCACAGAGATGCATCGAGGGACTAGAGAGGCCCTTGGGGAAGGACTTCAGACTCCCACAGAGAGCAGAGTTGATCAAAAACTCAATCTGGTTTTCCCTCCTCACCCCACAGCTCTCTTAAGGCCTCAGCAGTGCCATACCTATGATGATGAGCCCCCTCTTAGATGTTCATAGAGGTACCCTGCTAGGCATGGTGTAGACCAGGATCTGTATTCTCTGTTTCTACCTGAGGAGACAGGGTTACATCCCTGCATCAGGTTCACACACTGAATAACAACAGCTGAATTTGAACCCAGGCCTACCATCAGAGGCCAAATTCTTAAACTTAAAAAGATACATTGCCAAAGAGCCAAAAACATTTGGGTCTTCTACATTAAATAGGGCTGGGCTTCCCTAAGGCAGCTCTATGAGGAGATAAGAATGAACTGGGATACTGGGTATTCCAGGGTCCAGAGTGGGCTGCATGGCTCTTAGGGTCTGGGGCCTGAATCTCCAGAGGTGATGACCCAGGCCAGAAGCTTCTACCATGTGCCCAGTCATATGCTTGTGAAAGATGCAGTCCTTGCTTCCATGGACCTCGGCTTGTTGAACAGACATGTCATTTGGGGAGCTGAGGCAGCTAATCAATTTCTCTGGTCTCCAAAAGGCAGCTTTGTTTTCATCTGCTGTGAGCTGGCTGCTCTTGCAATCAGCATCCTCCAGGTTGTAATTCAAACTCCTTGAACCTCCTTTGGGATTTTATCCCATCAAGTTTTCCCTCTTGTCGGTTTCTCTACCAGGTGACCAAATTTTTGTTTCTGCTGGTCCTTGAAGCTTTCAAACACCTACTCCCCCACCCCAATATCTAAAGGACACCAAAGTTCCCCACAATTTTCAGGCCTCCTATGCAAGTGTCATGCTGGCAGCTAACCTTTTTACACAGCATCCTCTATCTGTGGTGCCCACATGTTCTAGTACTTCTGTTACTGCGGTCAAGTGTAGCTTTTCCTTCAACAGGGAGCTTTTGAAGTTCTTACAGTGGCCCATGCGGTGCATTTCCATTCCCTGCTGTCTTTTTTGGAGTCCCCCAATCAAATCACACCAGATGGTTGCTGCGTTTCCTCTCCAGCAGCAATGGGAAGAAGGACCCTGCCCTGAAGGGTTGGCTGCCAGGCTGAGGACCTTTGATAGCCCTCATCTGAAGTCTGCCCTCAGAGCTAACAAGCTCCAGGCAGTCCCATGACTTTGGAGAAATTCACGTCCAGTCTGTTCCTTTTCTCTCTCATGAAGATCTGTTGTCTTGGAGAGCACAACAGGGTAGGTTTTCTGGAAGCATCCAGGGGTGCTAGGGTTTTCTAGGCGTGGAATGCTGCAAAGCAAGAGAATGAATAAAGGAGGGAGGGGTTAAATTTAAGTCAGATTTTGAAAGGTGGATAGAACTGACTTCTACAGTTGAGAAAATCACTCAGTTCTAACGTCCCAGCCACCATCACCACAAACCTGTACCCTCATGGAAAGCTCCCAGGGAAGAGCCAGGAAGCTGGGAGCCCTAGTGACTTTTGGGGGAGGGGCCGTCTGCAGATGAATAGAGTATGTTGATGGGGTTTTGAGAGCCATGGATGTTTTATAAGGAAGGGGTGGCTCTGAGGAAGAGTGGGCTGCCCTGAGATGTGTGGGTCCCTGAGGATTGAGAGACTTAGATATGGAAGCCCTGAAAAAGAGTGGGAACTCTGAGGAGGAGTAAGGCCTCTGGGCAGAAGGTGTGAGAGGCGGGTACGTGGGGGTGGGGGCCTCTGAAGCCGGGCGGAGCCGGCGTCACCCGCTCTTGGGCTGGAGGAGGGTCGGGCGGGGAGTTCCGACGCAACTCCCCACTGAGCCCTGGGCGGTTGAGCCGGGTTGTTAGGGGCGTGCCCGGGGCGGGGCCGCAGCGGGGAGGGGGCGGGCCCGGGCGCGTGCGCGTCGCTCAGGCGGCGGCGGTTGGCTGCGGCGCCAGGCCGGTGGCTCCTCCTTAGCGCCCGCCGGGTCCCGCCGCCCATGGACGCCCAGCCGCGCCCCGCGCCGCCGCCCCCATCCCCGCGCAGCCCACCGCCCGGGGGCCCCCTGCGCCCCGACACGGGCGATGTCCTGCAGCAGATCATGGCCATCACGGACCAGAGCCTGGAGGAGGCGCAGGCCAGGTGCTATGCGGGCTCAGCGGGGGCCACCCAAAGTGGCGGCCGTGAGGGGGAGGGCCAAGGGGCCAGGGCTTGGGCAGCTCAGGTGTGAAGCTGAGGAGGGGGCAGGGCGACAGCTTGGGGTGCGCCTCTGAGCCGGGAGGGCAGACATGGGAGGCTTGAGGAGGACAACGAAGGGATTTATGGAGTTAAAATGGAACGGATTGAAAGGCTTATGGGGCTGAGCAGTGGCTGGTGGGTTTTAGGAGCTCGTTCTGGGGTGAGACGGTTAAATTTAAGGGGAGTTTGTCGGTGGGGAGGTTTATGGTGAAAGGTGGTTTCAGGGTTTATGGAATATAAAGAGTTAAGAGGAGTGTGGGGGTTTGTAAACAGATGGATTAGTGGAATTCATGAACGGAAAGTTTTGAGGACAGATAATGGAGAATGTGAGTTGTGGGGAATAATACTTGGGAATGAAGAGATGGGTGATTCGGTGTGGGAACCATCAGAAGTGGTTAGTGGGGAAGCTGTGAGGAAGCAAAGGACCCTTTTTTTTTGTTAATTAGGCAAATATCTTTTAGACACTGTATTCAGAGCACCTAGCTGGATGCTGACATTGTCCCTGTTCTCAAGTTCATGGTTTGAGGGAGAGAACCTAAGTGCAAAAAACTAAGTATAAATTGTGAGAATACCTGTAAAGAAAGGGATGGCACGCTAAGGGAAACCAGGTGGAGAGGGCACAGTACCTTCAAAGTCCTGGAGGTGGGAAACAGTGGAAAGAAAGCAGAACCAGGGATTGAAATTCCCAAGTTGAGTTTGGCCAAAGGCTGGAACTGGGTCTCAGGGGGCCTACAAGTCTCAATTGCAATGGGAAAATCACAGCAGTTTTAAGACCTCTGCCCCACTTACCTCCATCCACCACTGTCATTCAGTCAGGATGGGTAAAATTGGCTTCACAGGGCAGCCCTTGTCTTTGGGGGCCTGCTCAAATTATGAGAAAATAGGAAAGGACTGAAGTCCTTTCGAAAGATGAGGCCTTGTTGAATGTGGCCTGTTTGGGGAAAATGATGGTCTGTGGGGATAGGACCATGGTTTGGTGGTGTGGACTGTAGTCCCTAGAGTCCTTTACAAAGCTGATTGAACAGCAGCCCCAGGGAAGAAGAGCGGAGTAAAAGGTGAATGTGGCATTCATTTTGTTCTTCAAACTTTCTTTCCTTTGATTCTTCTGGAATGTCAACTTTTTCTGCAGTTTCATAACCTCTCCCTGAAAGTTAGTGGGAGTGTCATCCCACCATCACCACCATGTTCGTTCTACTTCTGGGAATGTGCTAGGTGCTGGGGAAACCAAGATAGCTAAGGTGTTCTCTGCCCTCTTAGAGCTCATTGAGAAGCAGGGTGTGTAGGAGACTAATTTATAAATAGTTGTCATATCAAGAGTATGCTGAGCAGAGGTAATTCCCTGCACAGAAGAGCTGGGCTGGGAGAAGGTGTATTTGTGTGATGCCCTGTTTACTAGACCAGTCCGAGAGCAAGGCCTTTGTTATACTTTCCTTTGTATTCCCAGGGCTGTGCACAGTGGCACCTAGCATGCATGTAGTTTTGTGGCACTTAGATTCTGGAAAGGTTAGCAGGAAATAGGTTCTTCACACCCAGGAACTACAGAAGCGGTGCTCTTTGGTTTGTGGAGCTACCCATGATCCTTCTGTCCTAGGCAGAGAGTCACTTGAGTTCTGCCTAGGTGTGGCCTTCCTCAGGCACCTGTCACCCCAGTACAGCCCCAAGGCTGCTATTTTTTGTTGTAGCAATCTCTGAGACTCCCCTAGATAGGCTTTAGAATAAAATGCAGTCAGTCACCTCTTTGCAGTTCTTGAAGGCAGCACTTTTTCTTTTAAGGCTAAGAAATTAAATAGTGGGACTTATGGATGCTGACAACAGGGCTGTTAGATAGCTGGTTCTTGGTTTCTTTCTGCAGTAGAAAGACTCCCCGGCCCCGGGGCTTTTATTTTGAGACTTGGAAGCTTAGAATCTGCCCCTCTTTAGCTATAGCCTTTAGAAGAACTCAGAGTCCCCCAAGCCCAGACAACAGTCTTCAGTCCTCAGGTGGGCCCCTTGCTTCACTCTGGAGCAAACAGTTTGGGTGGGTCTTTTCCTCACAGTAAACTGTGTAGCCTGGTAGATTATGACCCCTGCTGACCCCTTTGTAATCCCTGTAGCTCAACTGGCTAGCAAGAATTTTTCTTCTTAGCCGTGAGGCCCTCTCAACCTGTTTTTTCACCTTAAGTATGTTTAAAGAAAGAGAACACACCTGCTCTCCTTAAACCTAGATTGTTTTATCTTTCTATGCTATGAGAGAGGCAGCTCCAAGTGCTTGTGCATAATTTATTTTGTCATAGCTAAGTAGTCTTGGGATAGTGAACTGTGTATTGTTTTTCTTTTTGATTATCCAGATAGTGGAGGGATATCGGGAACTGTGGGATGTACCATCTTAGTTTAGATTCAGCCCAAATCAGCTGGATACTTCCTGTGTGAGGGGTGACCTGTCTCCTTGAATGATCTTGTGACCTTCTTAGCCTACACCCTGAGCTATTCCTGGGGAAGGGATAGTTTCCCGTCTTCTGATTTGAACCTTTTACTGATCACATTCTCATTCATTTTTTTATGGGATCAGAAAGGCAGAAATTTTAATCTCATTTGCCAAGGATTGTCTGAATATTTTGCACTATCATGAATAGCTTTATTTGTTCATG
Organism: Macroglossus sobrinus; assembly: GCA_004027375.1. Taxonomy (NCBI): domain Eukaryota; kingdom Metazoa; phylum Chordata; class Mammalia; order Chiroptera; family Pteropodidae; genus Macroglossus; species Macroglossus sobrinus. The sequence goes on from PVKZ01001959.1 coordinate 140,500, forward strand.
ACAAATTTTACAGCACTACAGTTTACATAGGTTATTTCATTTGCGTGTCTTGGCTACCTTTATGAGGAGTTTAGGAGGGTTATCATACTAGGATTGAGAGCTCTCAATCCTAATCTGTTAGGATTATCAGGCTCCTGAGCTCTTCCTTCCTCTCAGGGTCTTTAGCCAGTGTTTGAGTCATGGGCCCTTTTGAAAATCAGTTGCAGGCTCTGGGTCCTCCCGCACCCCCAAACTGTGTGCTCATTCACCACACCCTTGGGAATCCTCAAGCCTCAGGTGCCCTGGAGCCTGGAAACAGCCACTCATCAAAGGTTGGTGAACTCCTTTATTGTCTAATAGTGAGATTCGTAAGAAGCCAGTATGAAAACTCTAGAGCTAGGAATGGCTGAGTGGTGAGTTTTGGAAACCTGATCAAAAAATGAAGCAGAAATGGTCAGCAGGTGTCATCCTGGAGACCCAGGCTCCATACCTGATATTCTGGTAGAAGCAGCTGAAGAGGACTGCCCCTTCTTCCAGTCATTCTGCATGTTGGAACGACAGGTGGATTGTGTTGCAGGATTGGCAGATTTGGAAGTCAAGGTCTCTTCTTGACCCTTTGCAGGTGCATGCACATATGTTAGAGAGCTGGACAGTCCAATGTGGTAGTCACTCATCATGTGTCTTTCTAAATTTAAATAAACAGACATTCAAATCTTTAGTTGCATTTCAAGTGCTGAAGGGGATACCACATTAGCTCAGATAGAGAATGTTTTCATCATCACAGAAAATTATCTTGGACAGTGGGGCCCTAGAACAGTGCTTCTTTAGGCTCCACGTGCAGCAAATGTCTGTGGGATTTTTACTGCATTGCAAGTTGTGATGTGGTAAGTCTGGGTGTTGGAGTAAAGAGTCTTTAACAAGCTCCCAAGGGTACCAATGCTGCTGATCCCAGACCACACTTGGAGAGGTCAGGCTCTCAGGAGTGCAGATGATAGCATCCTGTTTTTCAGTGTTCATAAAACAGTTTAGCTAATGTATGGTTAATCTAACAAATGAAAATTATTTTTGAACCTAAGTTATATTTGTGGGTATGATGAATTTTAAATTAATCATAGGAGTCACATAACTAGCATTGTTTTGCCTGCTTACTATAGCAATAAAAATAGAAATGAAATTTAGAAAATAGTTTATGTTTTTTCCTCCAAATGGAAAAAAAAAAAAAAACATGAGGCCCTGTTGTTTCAGAGTCTTTTTATATTTTCAGGAAATCGGGTTTTAGAGATTCCAGGATTGTTTCTATACTTCCTTTGTATAGTCTAGAAAACCACAATTTAAACTTATGTTGTTTGTAGATCTTGAGTCTAATAGGAAATGACCATTGGGGAATGGTAATGGGGTTTTTAGGGCAAAAGAAACTTTACATATAGCGGATAAAAGTATGACGAAGAATGGTCACTGTTACACATTTCAGGAGCGAGCAATATGGTATGTGGGGTGGTTTGCCTGAAACTTTAAAGAGTAGAAATTGACTTTTAGGCAACATTACAGGTACTACGATTAGGGCTTTGATAGCATTTCTTAGGAAGAAAATTCTCGACTTTTTTTATTTGATTTTTATATACATGACTTTCTGAGTATTTTCTACCAGTAGAGTTTGCATGAGTTTCCAGTGTTTCTGCAGACTGACTTTGCTTATAATATGGACTAAATTCTTAATTATTAAATAGAGATGGTGTAATTTTGTCTTTCTTTAGAGCTTACCCAAAATGGCAAAGCATAAACCATCCACTGAATGGTGTGCCCCTCATCTCAGTGCCTCAGGAATACTAAATAAGGGGACATAGACCTTTAGAAGTGCACATTAATGCCTGTCAGCCTCAGCTTTCAGCACATCCGTTCAAAGAATGCAAGAGATCAGAGGAGGAATTCATGGTTTGGAATTTCCCAAAGCCAGACGGTGTTAGCATGAGGGATTCTCTTAGTTCAAACCTGGGAGGCAGAATTTGTGTTGAAGTTTTCTTTTTCATCATCCTTAAAGGAGCTTCATTAGAGACCAGTGGACTGTCTGTAGTCATTGTTCTTAGCCCACTTGTAGGTTTCGGTTTCAAGCTTTGGTTGACATGCTTAGCTTGGCTTGGTCTCGTGCCAGAAGAAAGTCTTGATGTCCTTGGTGCCCTTTGAGTTGAGTTTTGTTTTAAAATGATTTCCCAAAGCTATCTAAAATCTAGGATCACAGCAAAATCGCTCTGAAATGGCTTCATTAGTAAGTAAAGCATTGTGCAGAAAGTCTCAGAAAAATTGCACAAATGAGCAAGTAGTACTTATTTCTGTAAGTGACAGTTACTGAGTGCCTTTGTCTGAGTACAAACCTCCCAGTAACCCCAGGAAATTGGCAGTTTTTCACTGAGTCTCTAGATGAAGAACTGGTCCCCAGGGAGTAAGGACTTGCCTTAGGTCAGACAGCTCAGGGGTGGCTGGGTGGAGATTTGGCCGTGTTCTTTTGAGCTCTGGTGCTAACCTGCTGCCCACTCCTTCTCCCAGAATATGACACCATTTGGGCTTTCTAGAATATGACATCCCTTCCTGTTTCATGTGCTGTATGGTCAGGCAGTTGGGCTAATAAGGCTTCAGAGGAGCAGAGAGAGGGTGATAAAGAATTAGCCCGGGCGAGGGAGATCGCCCTTCAACAAGACGAGAGCTTGTGGAGCAGGGATGATGGGACCCTGGAATTCAGCTGAAGTCAGCTTGGGTCACAGGAGCACACCACAAGGAGGTGACTGATCTGGATATGAGGCTTTTTGCCCTGCAGAGAAAGTGGGCATGACATTCTAGGCTAGGGGCAAAGGTGTGCAGGGAAGGCTCAGAGCAGGAAAGCATACAGTATGGTTCCATCAGGCTGAGTGGAAGACATGGCCTTGGAAGTGGGGTGCGGGTAAGCTGCCTGCCTGCCTGCCTGCCTTAGCTGCTGTTCAATCGAGCATATTCTTGAATTCTTTGCCAAGCAAGGAATGACCATGTTGTTCGTTCTGTTCTGTGTTCCTTCTCAAAGTATTCTGATTTAAGGGATTTGCTTTGGATCAGAAGAAATAGTCATCGCATGTCCTCCCCTGACCACAGCTAGGAGAGTCTGTGCTTTTTAAGACTGAGAGTATGATTAGAATGGGTTCATCTGCATAATCTGAGTCAATCTCCCATCTCAAAATCCTTAACCTTAATCACACCTGCAGAGTGTTTTCCCTTATAAGGCAACATATTCGTGGTTCCAAGGATTACCATGTGGACATCTTTGGGGGATATTCTGCCAACCACAGTTCTCATCACAGGCAAACTAAAGCCTGGTTTCCCTGACACACAAGGCTCTTTCAGTCAGTCCCATTTGTCTCTCTAACTTCACCATGTGGCTCCCTCCCTCAGCTCTTACCCTGTAGCATCCTGGGTTTCTTAGAAAGCCACTGTATTCTCACTCAGGAAACTGGCTGTTTCCTCTGCCTAAGTTATTACTCTCTTTAGCCCTTTTTCTTCCTGACTTCTTGTCATTCTGATCTCCACTTTGATGTCACCTCAGAGACATAAACTCCAGTAAACCTTCTAGCTATTACTCTAGTTTAAATTGTCATATAACACCTGCCATGACTGATGTTTTCTTGCTTGTGTGTGTGTTTGGCTCTTGTTACCCCCTCTATCTTAACTGCTACATCGGTACAAACCTCGTGTGTCTGTGTCTCTACAACTAGAATGGTGTGAGGAATGTAGTAGGTGCTCAGTAAATACCTGCGAAGCTAACATCTCACGACACTGGAGTGGGATGGCTGGGGTTTCTGCTTATGCACCAAAGTGCCGCTACAGGGCAGTGGAGTGAGTACAGCTTTCAGATAACTGGACCTTGAAATTTCATAGTTCTTGATGAGTTATTTGCATTATTTAAAATTCTACATATAAAGAGAAATGTTTTGAATATTTGTATATTCTACTTAAACTGCACAAATTGAATTCATATGAATTTCTATGGTGCCGTACCTCCGCATGGGATTTTCTGCAGAACCACCTGGGTCAGTATAAAGGATCTTTACTCTGGTGGACAAGATAATGGTTCTCTTTCTTACATGCTGCTCTGTCACCTGTCTTTCAGAAAGCATGCTCTCAATTGCCATCGGATGAAGCCTGCTCTCTTCAGTGTGCTCTGTGAGATCAAGGAAAAGATAGGTAGGTCGTTGAGAAGGTACCTCCTATGTGGAACCAGGACCGAGACAGCCGCACACCTCTGGTCCTGGCTCAGCCCTAGCATGCATCGTGAGCCACCATGCCCATCACATCCCTCTCTTCCAGCAAATGGTTCATTTCTGTCTTTCCAGAGCCCTGCTTTCTGGTATATCACATCTATTTCTTTTGCAGTTTATAACTGGAGCAATACTGTTGCCACTGAGTGATAAGTAGCTGCATTCGTCTTAAGCCAGACCTAAGAGGTGCTGTGGCATTCAGTTTTGGAAAAGGGAAAGATGATAGAAAAGTAGTATAAGAACAGTTTTGTTTTTCAAGCATCCAAAGTAATCCCCGTGGAAGGCTTCTGGGACTGCAAATCCTTTGTTTAAAAGAAAAAAAAAAAAAAGAAAAGAAAAACTCACATAACTTTTATTTTGAATTAGTTTCACATTTGCAGGAAAGTTGAAAAAAGTAGTGCAGAGTTCCCCTCTACCCTTCTGCCAGCTTCCTTTACGATTAGCACGTCAGAATCATAGTGCAATGACAGAAACCAGGAAGTTAACATTGGCACAGTGCTCTTTCACCACTGATCAACAGGCTTTATTGGATTTCCCCAATTTTTTCCCTAATGCCCTTTTTCTGGTCCAGGCTCCCACTTGTGTTTAGCCATTGTGTCTTTTTAGTCTCCTTCAATCTGGGACGATGCCCCAGTCTTTCTTCATCATCTGTGACCTACACTCTGTTGCAGAGAACTGCTCAGTCGTTTTGTAGGGTGTCCCTCAGTGTGGTTTGTCCATTGCTTCCTCACGACTAGACTGAGGCAGCATGTCTTTGGTGGGAGTCCTACAGAAGCAATGTTGTGTTCTACAGAAGCAGCGTTGTGTTGGAAGTACATGCTGTTGCTATTTCCTTTCACTGGTGGTACTGACCTTGATCATTGGTCAAGGTTAATAACAACTGAAAGAGAGTTTACAAGAGAGTCCATCGAATAAGATGAAGATATCATTGAAACCAGAGGTCATCAAAAGAAAGGTTGTCACTTGATTTCTTAGAGTGAGTTGGTCTCTTGAGGTCAATTATTTGAATTTTGTATGTCACTTTGGAGCATGGCACTTCAGATATCCTGGGGCTCATGGAAAGTGTGTATGTGGTACAAAAGTATATTTCTTTCTGAACATGGTTTTGGGATGAGATTGGCATGTACTCAACATGGACAGTAGCCAAAAGCAGCCATAGCGTCTCAATTAGGTTTCACCTCTGCATGACTGAACCTGGCATGTGACTGAACCTTTCTCTGTCCTCAGGCCTACTCTGTGAATAGGGGACAGTGGTAACACTTAGTTCACGGTTACTGAGGACCATGTGAGTTCAGACATATAAGGCTGTGGGTATGGTGCCACCCTCCAGTAGTTATCTGGTACCTGAAAGAGAAATTCAATTTTAAACCTACATTTATGTTTCACCCAAATGCTATAACAATGTGATATTCTTTTTGTTTCCTACCGCTTGAGATTTTCTCATCGTGGTAAAATATATATAACATCAAATTTACCACTTTAACCATTTTTAAGTGTACCATCCATTTCCAGAATTTTTCATCTTCCGAAACTGAAACTCTGCCCCCACTAAACAACAACTCCCTGTTTCTCCTCTGCCAGCTCCTGGCACCCTTCATTCCACTTTCTGTCTTTATGATTTTGACCACTCTCAGTACCTCATATAAGTGGAATTGTACAATGTTTGTTCCTTTGTTTCTGGCTTACCTCACTCAGCATAATGTCTTCAAGATTCATCCATTTGTAGCATGTGTCAGTTTCATTCCTTTTAAAAGCTGAATAACATTCCATTGTGTTTTGCTTATCCATCATTTGTTGTAGAACATTTGGATTGGTTTCCACTTTTTGGCTGATGTGAATAATGCTGCTGTCAACATGCATGTACAGGTGTTTTCACATTCCTGCTTTCAGTTCTTTAGGGTATACACCCAGGAGTGGGATTGCTGGGTCATATGGTAATTCCGTTTAACTTTTTGAGGAACCGCAAGACTGTTTTCTGCAGTGGCTGCACCATTTTACATTCATATTAGCAGTGCATGAAGGTTCTGGTTTCCCACATCCTCCGCAACACTTGTTGTCTTTTTTTTTTTTATAATAGCCATCCTAGTAGGTGTGAAAGGGTATCTCATTGTGGTGAACATGATATTCTTTCATACTTATTTGACATTTTAAAGACTCTGTGGTGACAGCAGATTTGAGAACCATATGAGTTCAAAGAAATATCTCATGGATCTTCATGGTGTCACTTCTTAGCCCAGGTAAAAGTCGACATTTTATTTGTTATCTTTACCGCCACTTTTTTTTTTTTTTTCCATAGAAGCCAGCCTGTCCTATATTTCTGTTCTAATTCTTTTCCCTTCTAGTGCACTTTGTAACCTGGAAGGTTATTTTCCTTTTGATTTACAAAGCCATTGTAGCTGGAGTGCTACATTTGTTCTCATAGGTTTTTTTATGTGTGTTTAACTTTTTCTTTTGAAATAATCACAGATTTACAGAAATGTTCGTTGAATTTTCCATTTATTTATTTGTCTGTTTGTTTGTTTGGCATTAGTATAGATTAATGGAGTCCTATTTTATCATGATCATTTTACTATCATTCATTTTGATGGTCAAATTGTCCCAAATTTGGATAGTAGGGGCCCCTTCAAAATGGCTTTGTATCCTTCTGACACGTCTCCATCATCCTTCAAGCACTTCCTTACTTGCTGGTAGAAGGTTCTATACCCAGTTTCCAACTTGTGGCAGGAGGTTTCTCCAAAATACCAGCTGAGTCTCCTATGATTCAACTCAATTCTGACACTGTCTACCTGGAGATAATCATCAGATCCCACAGGTTAGGGCTCAGCCCCACAAGACTGCACACTCCCACCTCCCACTTCAGATGCCAGATACAAGCCCTGATTATCTCTTGTGCTTCTGACTGACTATAGATTGGAGGTTCTGAGGGCCCCCTCTTTGGGTTCAATTAATTTGCTAGAATGGCTCACAAAACTCAGAGAAGCATTTCTCTTACTAAATTACTGGTTTATTATAAAAAGATGCAGCTTGGGAACAGCCAGATGGAAGAAATGCATAAAGCAATGTATGGAGAAGGGGCACAGAGCTTCCATGCCCTTTCTGAGCATGTCACTCTCCCCCAGCCTCCACATGTTCACCAACCCTCCACATGTTCTGAACCCTCTCCTTTTGGGTTTCATTACACAGGCGTGTTTGATTAAATCATTGGCCATTGCTGATTTATGCAGCACCTCTCCCCTCCCTGGAAGTCTGGAGTTTGGGGGAGGGTGGAATTGAAAGTTCCAATCCTCCAGTCACACAGATGGGTCCCCTAGCAACCATCCCTCATCCTTAGGTGTTGTCCCCAAAGTCACTTCATTTACATAACAAAACATTCCTTTCCAAGGGTTTTAGGAGCTCTGTGCCAGAAGTGGACAAGACCAAATATATATTTCTTATTGTAAATCACAGTATCATAGCTTCCAAAACGTAGTATGGGCTCATATTCTACTCTCTCAGCTTCAGCCAGAATTAGCCATTTCTCTGAGGAACCCTGGCTTCATTCAGAGTAGATCTTGGCCTTACATACACTCGTTGCTGTTGAGGTATTACTTCTATGATCACTCTCAGAGGACAGAGCGAAAGAATATATATGGGTGATACATATGTGTGTATATACACACACACAAATTCACATACATTTTTTTCTATATCTGTATACACTGAAAAGTGTGAGTTTGTTCCAATATATTTCATTCTAGTTCAACGCCACGAGGTTTGTTCTGGTTTTCTCTTTCCAGATTTGTAACTCTTTGCTCTGATAGTAAGAACCCTGCTCCCATTAGCCTCAGTACTTTTACTTATTTAATTGGTCGTCTCCCCCTAACTGTGATGCCTAGTCTTCATCCCCCTTACCCTCTTCATTCCCTGGTCTCCCGACCTGTCTCCTGACTGTACACTGCTGCTGACAGCTTCTACGCGCTGCCCTTCTCACCTTTCTTGGGCTGCAACACCCCAGGGCTAGGTCACCCTCCTCCCCAGACACCCCCTTGCCCTACCAGGCTGTAAGGTCCCCCCTCGCTCAGGTGCCTCACAGGTGTTTGAATGTCTAATGGTCTGTCTCATCTCTTATTTAAATCATGGAGAGCAGATATTAATGGCTTCCAGCAAATGGAAGCACAGAGGTCGGGCTTTTGTGGGGTTTAAACAAGTTTGCCCGCAAACCCTGCAGCACTCACTTCAGTGTTTTGTCTGAACTGGGTAAGCAACATTCCAGCAATTGGCAACCGAATGAGTGATACACCCAAGAGCCGTGTGGGCTGAGGGAGACTTGCCACTGGGAACGTGCCAGTGTGTCCAGTGTGTCCATCTGGAGACGGTGGCTCCTTAGTACTGCTGAATTATGTGATGTCGATCACCCTAATAGAATGCCCTTCAGCCTTGGGTCACCTTGCCTGTCTGTCCCTCCCAGGCTCCTGATTTCATCCTCTCTACTGGCACCTGCGGACAGAGCCAAGGAGAGGCCTCTCTGCTCATGTCTGACTTGAAGCAGTGCTTCTAAAGTGTCCCCAGTAAGTCTGGATGTGCTGCGTGTTTTGGGGAGATGACAGTTACCAAGTTAAGGAATGTTCTTTTTATTCCTATTCTGCTAAGGGTTTTCATTGTTAATGTTTTAATCTTTTTCTTTTTTCATCTTTGGAGTTACGGTTTTTCTCTAGGTTACTGTAATGATATACACGGATAGATTTTCATTTACACTGATTTCCATTTACATTGATGATTTACACTGATGGATTTGAAAGCACCAGTGTGCTGAGATAAATCCTTTTGGTTATGATTCATGTATTTGTGCACATACATACACATAGATGCTACCAACTTTGGTGTGTTGGTCATTTATTGAGCTCTTTTGTGCTCTGCATGAATGAGGCTGGGCTGTGACTTTCTCATAGAGCATGTGTCTTGAGCTCTCTGTATGGTGAGTGGATGGCTTTTATTGAATCTCTTCTCTAAAGTATTTTGGTGAAAGGGCTCTTTCTTTGTTGAGGACCTGACACTGCTGGTCAAAATAATTGTCCTGGTGGCCTTTGGAGAGAGGTTTCTTAGCGCAAGTCCTATTTCTGGAGCATGATTTTACAAGGCCAGGTATATTGAGAAGCTGGGGCAATGGAGGGGACAAGATGGCCACGGTCCCTAGTGAGCAGGGCTGCCGCACACAGCAGTACAGATGGACGCGTGCCTCCGGGTCCATGGCAGGGTTCTAGAGGCATTCCTGGGCCCCCGAGCAATGATTTGATGGTGTTTTCCATAGCAGCAGCAGCCCCTAGGTACTCAGGCATATCTGGGGCAGGGGCAGTGTACCCCAACTCCCTGGTGATCTCGTCAAATTCTTATGTGTTAGATTCCCACCTCAGAGATGGAGGAAGGAAGGCTCAGAAACTGCCCAGTAGGAGTAACAACTAGCACTAGGTCTGGATCAACTGGTTTCTCTGACAGGAAGCCTCTGATCTGCAGCCCCTGCCAACTCCTGGAATCCCAGGGGAGCCTGGGGCTACTAGACATAGTGTCATGGCTCTCAGGTGAGTCTAGAGTTGGTTTGGGAGACCTTTGGCCTGTCAGATAAAATGGACCTGGTAGGAAAAGACACCTGGGTCTCATACACATGCTCCAGTGGTGTCCATCTCAAGAGAGGAACCCGGGGGACACAGTAATAGAGACAACAGAATCAGAAAGCAACCGCAGGTCAACGAAACTTCCCTATAGCTGGAGTTGTTTTTTTTTTTTTTTTCCTTAAGGAGTTGGGATCCAAGTAAAGAAGGTTTTTTACCTCCTACCACCCCTTTCCACATCTTCTGATGTCAGAGGCATTGTTTAGGGAGGACACACCTTTATAAAAGAGAGCATGGTGGTTGTTGGGTGTAGTCCTTTGCCAAAATCCTGTACAATTACCTTACTACATTTGCTTCTTTAACTATAAGAGATCCTGGAGCTGGGAAAGCGCAAGTTTGAGAATGAGGATAGGAAAGGTTAGCCTCGGCACAAGTCACAGTGACCACACTGGGTTCACCCCTGAGGCCCCGTTCCTGCCAAGATTTAGCCCCCAAAGCCCTTGCTTGTGCCTAGCCGTAGCTGGTGCTCAGCAAGTGATCAAAAAAAGCATCAAAACGTTTCTAGAAGCAAGAAGCCCCCAAGCTTTTCTTCCTGATGATTCATCCCATCCATGCTTGTGCAGATGCTGGCGCTCTGGCCTCCAGACTGGCACTAGGGACGGGCATGCAGGCAGATGGACGTGGGGCGGGCGTGACCAGAAAGATCGCCAGCTGTAGGTGCTCAGCCTGAACTCGAGACCCGGGGGCTCAAGACCCTAAACCTGAGGTCCCAGCAGCAGGCTCAGACTTCCTGTCACCAGAGGCCCCTTAGAAAGCAGTTTAGTCACCTTTCACTCAGCTTTGACTCCTTTCTGTTTCAGGTTCTCACAGCTTAATCCATCTTAGTTAGGTGCTGGGTGGTGGAGGCCCCTCTGCATGGACAAGGGGGTTCCCCAGCCCAGGGGCCCAAGACCTACTAGGCAGGGAAACGGGGACAGGGAGGGAAGAAGGGAGGTGATCATTTTGCTGAGTCCCATACTCTGGCAGGCTCCAAACCATGCTTGTCCTGTGTCATCTTATTGAAAAAAATGGAATCTCTGAAAATATTAGAATGATTGATAGTTAGGGCCTAGCTGAGGGCTGTAGCCCAAGAGAAGAGCTTAAAGTAGCCTTGAAATAGTGCTCTGACTTCAGAAAAGGTGCGGGGGGGATGATACTTGTATAGGCAGAGGAGTAAGCAAAAATTACGTCTGGTGCTGAAGTTTCTTTTAGGGTATATACAGTTCAGTGATACACAGTTTTACACCAAATGGAAGGAATGTATAGAAAAGATAAGGTTGAGTTGCTATGCCCCTTGATGTCAGGAAGTTTTAATTAGGGTCTGGAAACAAATTACTTCCATATTCTCGCAGGTGATTTTTATCAGGATTTAGAAAAACACACAGTTTTCTATAATCATCGATCTTCAGTGTTGAAACTTTGTAAGTCTATACGTGATTATCCCCCATGGTTTGAGCCTTAGTAAGACATTTTTGGAAAGCTCTTGGTTGTTGATTAAGTAAACACCCTCTGCTTTCTTCAGTCCCATCCCCAGCCAAGGGCTGCACATGTTGCATTTATGGTCACTTGGTCATAAAGTGGCCTTTCAAGAGGGGCCAGTTGGCATCTGAATGTCTGGCACTCAACTAGGGGTTTAGACTCCCTCCTGGGAAGTTGGGGTTCCTGGAGTCGTTCCACGCAGCCTCACACCCTGGCACAGAGGAAGCTTGAGCACCCCCGATGGGGTGAAGAGACAGGTGGCTGTCAGCACAAAGGAGGCCTTTCCTCTGAGCCTTTTTTCCCCACCAGAAAGCCACGCCTTTGTTCCGTGAGGAGAGAAAAATTAAAACGATTTGGGGTCATGTTCCTGTCTCAGTCTGCTCGGGCTGCCATAGCAAAATACCACAGATTGGGTAGCTTATACAACAGACATTTGTTTCCTCACAGTTATGGAGACTGGGAGTCAAAGATCAAGGAGCCAGCCACAGTCCTACAGATCAGGGCCCCAAACTTATGACTTCATTTGATTCTAATAACCTCCTTTTAGGCCCTGTCTCCACAATTAGTCTTGTGGGGGGTTTTGGGCTTCTACATGTGAATTTGGGAGGGGACACAATTCAGTCCATAGCAATACCGTATTGTGTCTTACAAAAAACATAATATGTTCATATTCACAATTTTATTTTACTTTACTGTTTGGTTTACTAGAGTTTTTATCACCCTCAGTAAGTTGGGACTAGGAGAAAATCTAGCAGTGTTGGGAGGATGCCTCTGTTTTAGTTTCACCTCTTTCAAATGCCTCCAACAGTTGGTGTCTCTGAGCTGAGCTCCTGGTCCCTGAGGCCTCCTGACCACTAGTCAAGGACCCCAGGGGAGCCAAGGAGGACAAACAGAGATGTTCTTGAAGAGCCAACCTGAAATGAGCTTGTTGTAATTGAAGGTAACAAGTGTCTAATGACCAAAATTAGGCCAGCGACAGTGTACTTGGAGCTCAAATGCACTGTGCTGAGGGAGATGCTCAGGAGGGGCAGTTGTCAGAGGGCAAAGGACACTTTGCAGGCAGGTAAAGTGAAGCCCAAACACACGTGCTTGGCATGGCTTCATCCACAGTTGTGACTGGTAGTGGTGACCAAGGCTCGGAATAACTCTTTTTTTTTTTTTTTTTTTTTGGTAAGTTTGCTTTTACTCATACATGTACATGTTGCAAATATATACAGTCTTAAGGAAATCAAGCTTGTAGCATGTGACTGCTTTTTGTAACAGCACATCAAGACATAAGCTCAGTTAACACTCTGAGATGGACAGGCATGTCATCTCCTTATTCAAGGACATCTGGGTGGTTTCTGTTTTTCACAGTAATAAACAGTGTGGTCATGTACATCCTATAAATGCAGCATTCTCAAGGGCCAGTGTTCCTGTGGGACAAATTTTCAGGACAGGAGTTTGCAGATCAAAGTACATGCACTTGCAGTGTTAAGCAGCATTTCAAACCCCCCTCCAAAAAAGGCTGCATCAGCGCATGCCCCTAGAAAGAAATTTTAAAAGCCTCAGGTGTTTTCTTCATTATTTGAGAGTTTTTCATTTTGAGAATGGTAAGTTCCTTGTTGTTTTGGTCCCCGGCTTGTGATGGGTGTCTCAGATACTTGCTGTTGCATAAATAAAAGAATGAGAGAAAGATACCACACCCCACAGCAGCCCAGTATCACACGTGTACACACGCAGGAACACACCTGCCCCACACACCCCTTCACTAAGCTGTGTGTTCCAACCTTAACCACTACTTTTCCTAATCCAGTTGAAGCTGTATTGGAAGGTGTGAAGGTGGCCTCACCACTCTTGGGTGTCGGGGCATGCTGGGGCCCCGCAGGGAGAGAGTAGGAACTGTGTATCCCTCTCGGCCCACTCCTGACCCGCAGCCTGGGCTCAGGGAGGGGCTGCCGAATCAGCCCAGAACAGGAACAGAGCATCGATGTGCCATTGGAGGGCTGAGCAGGACCCAGCAGAGGGAAAGTTCGTGAAGGTGGCTTTGGAAGGATGTCAGATGCGACCCTGAGTGCCAGGTCTGGCTCCAGGCTTTACTTGTGGGTGCCAGGGAGATTCTAGTCTTTGAACAGAAGATATGTGTGGGAACCAGCATTAGGAGGCAGAAGCAGCTGTGAACCATGGGTCAGTGGGGGAGAGGGTTTTCCTCTGCAGGTCATGGAGGGCAGGAGAGGTGGCCCAGCAGGACTCAGGAATGGAGGAGCTGAGTGGTGGGTTGGTTGTGGCAATGTGATGAGTAAGATGTGAAAACGGAGACAGGAAGGCAATAGAGAGAGGAGGGAGGGGCCTTCCCGGTCCTCTGGTACTCTGTGCAGGTGAGCTCCGGAGTGGACTTAGCTGCCTGTCCAGGAGTACCCATCTGCTGAGGCTGCCTCCCGGAGTCTGCAGGGACCACATGGGGGTGTACACAGCTTGCAGGGGCTGTCCTGGCTCATGGAAACTAAAATTTACATCTGAACTGGAAGGCCAATAGGCAGCTGATGAAAGGGGCACTTTTCCTTCAGTTCTTTCAGAAAAAGCCGCATGGCAGCCCAGTGAGACTGGGTGGCGAGGGTCCCTGCATATGAAGAAATTTCCTACAAGGATTTCTTTTGGGCTTCAGTTTTCACTCGTGAGTTTTTTGGCAGAAAAGGTAAATCTGTTCTGTGGGGAACAAGAAAGGGACAAGTGATTAAAGAGTATCTCTATGATGCGATTAAACTCAATTTTTATCTGAGCACTTAAGTTAGTTAGTAGCTTATAATATTAAGAGAAACCGTTTCTGAAAAAACACTTTAAACTTTATTTTTCTGGAAAGTCAGAATGAGATGGACATCATCATTTCTTCCCGGTCCCCTGCCTCTATCCGCTCAGGGACTGCCCCACCCCAATCTTCCACCTGTCCCTTTCTCTGCGGACATTGCTTCTATCACTGAAAAAGCAAACATAACACAGGACACGCTCCTTGGACCTGGCCCTCATTCTGTAGCCCTGCAGCATCCTCTCCCCTCCACCACCTGGCCTGGCTTCCACCCTCCTCTCGCTGGGCTCTACCCAGCAAATCCTGCCACCGCTCTTGCAGAAGTTACCAACTCTGTCCTGATGATGAAGCGCATGTTTCACTTCTCTATGACCACTTCTGTTTTCCCTTCAACCTGATTATTCTATCTCTTCTTTGCCTGTTCCTTAAATGTTGGTTTTCTGGCACTCATGGGGTATGGCCTTCTTCCCAGAAATGTAGCCACAGGTACAGTTAGATGTATACAGATTTCTCAAAAACACCACATGCAGATAACAAGTGACTACCTGCTTGCTGCCTGAACTTGTTAGCTCCACCCTGACTCCCAGTGAGCAGCTGCCTCGTGGCCACCTGGACACCCCAGCTTAGCCAGGTCAAGGACCAGGCTGCAGTGCCTTTTCATTGCCAACCTGCTGCCCTGTGTGCTGTGTTCGAGACAACACCATGCCACCTGGGGCAAATGTGGGGGTTTCCCTGGCCTCTTCCTTTCTTTCAAGCCCACACCCAGTGGTCTCAGATCCTAGGGACTGTCCCGGCCACCCCATAGCTGACCTGCATCCACCTAGATGGTGGCAGCTCTCCCTACTACCTCCCCTGCCTGTCTAGCCCTGTCCTTGAGCAGGTCAACCTCTCAGCCCCTCTGGGATGGCTTTTCCAAGTTGCAGGGCCATTGTCTCATTTCTCTGCTTTATATCTCAGTTGGTTAGTTCATTTTTTCTAGTACCTCTTGGATCAGGCTTTTCCTCACTGACTTCATAACAACCCTCCTCTCACACCTACAGCAGGTGCAGCAGACACATATGAATGTATATGAGCACAGCCCTGTGCCAGTGCCAGCTGCTGGTCGTCTTTGTAGCCATGCCCATGCTGGGCAAGTGTCTGTCTGCAGTGTGCCCTCCCCTCTCCTCAGGCCACACAGTGCAGGAGTTCAGGCCTCTCCAGTTCTAGGCGCTGCCCCGACCCTGCCTGGCCCCCTGTGTGGACCCAGCTGTGGGCTGGGAGTTTTGCCCTCACAGTTGCACTGAGCTGGGGTCTGTCTGTCCCCTCAGACCGCAGTCCTGACTGTAGTTCCTGATTCACTGTCATGGTGGGTAACTTGGTGTCTGTTACCAGATAAAAGGAAGTCCTCCTGCCCTGTGAGGGTTCTGTGAGGAGTGTTCAGACGTGGCGCCAGTGCTGGTGACCAGCTGTGGTCATTTGGGCTCAGACAGCAGACACTGACTCGGCCCGGTCTCTCTTACCCAGCGTTAAGCATCCGTGGCATTCCAGAAGAGGGTCTCCCCGACACTCAGCTCATGAGGCTGGATAACATGCTGCTGGCCGAGGGCGTGTCCAGGCCGGAGAAGCGAGGAAGAGGAGCAGCGGCGGCGGCTGGCACAGCAACACCAGGTGGCTGTCCAAATGGCAATGGCCTTGAGCACTCTGACTACAGGGCCAAGCTGTCCCAGATCCGACAGATTTACCACTCTGAGCTAGAGAAATATGAACAGGTGATCTTTCTGCATGGAAGAGTTTCTATCATGTGAATGCACATTTGTCAAAGCAAAACATGGACCACTAACCAACCGCCTTTCTCTTGTGGCACAGACCAGGGAGTTCACACGCTTGGTCTCACAGCAAAGGTGCCGGTTTTACTGAAGCCCTTTGCATTCACTTCTCCATAGCCAGTCTCTGTGGGAGCCGAGGGGGTTGGCAGGTGGCTGGTCCCTACAGAGCCCCAAGCCAGCCTGCTGGGTAGTCACAGGCTGGTGTGTGTGTCCCTGCCCCAGGCCTGCCATGAGTTCACCACGCACGTCACCAATCTTCTCCGGGAGCAGAGCAGGATGAGGCCCGTCTTGCCCGAGGAGATGGAACACATGGTTGGCATCATCCACAGCAAGTTCAGTGCCATCCAGATGCAGCTGAAGCAGAGCACCTGTGAGGCTGTGATGACCCTGCGCTCACGGTTCCTCGATGCCAGGTCAGGCCCTGCCCACCACTCACAGTCCCAGGGTCAGCTCTTAGGAAGAGGCGCCAGTCGGTGCTGTCTTAGGTTTAAGTTCACCAGGTGGCCTCATCCAGGGGTCTGGCCATGGCTGCGGGTGTGGCCCTCACACAGCCTCTTGGAAGGCAATTGGAAGTGTTGGCTGCTGTTTTTATAACCTCTGTAATCATACATGAGAATGAGAGGACATTGATAGAGATCCAGCATATGGATGCTGGCTGAGGTTGTCTGTCTTTGCAGGCGTAAGAGGCGGAATTTCAGCAAGCAGGCCACAGAAGTGTTGAATGAGTACTTTTATTCTCATTTGAGCAACCCTTACCCCAGCGAGGAAGTGAAACAAGAGCTGGCCAGGAAAGGCGGCATCACAGTCTCCCAGGTGACGGGCCTCTCCTGCATGCTCCTCTGAACCCAGAAGGGGAGGAAGGCTAAGGCCTGTAAGGAGGACACTCAGGGACATTCACTAAATGTGTGGAGCAGGAACCATGTGTCCAGGCCTATAGTCGGCCTCGCTGGGCTCGCATCCCAGCTCTGTGCTTTGGGATTCAGGATTCAGGCTCCGTGCTTTGGAATTCAGGCATGGGGACCCTCTGGGGCTATGCTGGTAGAGTGTAGCTTGTGGTACTTGGTGAATTGGATTATTTACAATGTAATATTTTTGTATCAGTAATATGTTGTGTTGCATGAGAGAGTTGAGGTTATAAGTTTAGAAGAAAATTTGGGAGCAAGATTAGGACTTAAAATGATAAACCAACTCTCAGGAGAAAGTGCTACTTCAGATGGGGAATGCTAGTACAGATGGGAAATAGGACCTGGACAACCTTGGGTGACCCCAATAGTCTTTTTAGTGGAATTGGGGGTGAGGGAGGAGGAGCTAAGGTAAGAGTCCAAGAAACATATCAGAAAAAGTTTTGAAGTGGAAACAATGAATACAGGCAGCCCACCAGCTTGAGGCGGGAGTCTTGGTTCGGCACCCGCTGCTTCTGGCAGCCAGTATGGCTAGTGTTGATGCTGCCTCATACTGGCTCACTGAGGTACCCTCTGAGGCAGGCCTCTCCTCGCACTATCCAGTTGGAGGAGCTGAGTTTCCAGCCTGGTCCAGTTGCCTCCAGTGCCTGTGCCCTTAGCCACTACCTTCTGCTCCAGCCCAGGCCAGGTCCAGCTGTGACTTCTGATGAAGGCTTGCAGATGTCCCAGTCCCATCTGACTTTACTCACCCATAACTGCTGTGGTGTGTTCAGCACCAAGGCCAGAGCTTAAGCGAGGGGCCAAGCCTGGGGCTCCAAGGCTCCAAAAGAAGCATGAAGCGTGACAACCTGTTTGCCACCACGAGCAGTTGTCTGAAGAACAGGCAGGTTCACTTCAGGGCCTGACATCTCTGCAGAGCAGATGGGTCTTGCGTCTGAGACTTCACCTGAGGAAAGAGTTCATTGCAGACAAAATTTTGAGAAGCACTGGCCACATTTCAATGACTCCCCCTCCATGGCCAGGCCCTGAGATCCCCACCTACCCGCAGCAGAACTCTGTGCTGGAAGCTTCTTCCCACTTTGCTGGGTCTACCAGGTCTCAGGACAGCTTGAAATGGTTGACAATTAGTTGAAGGTGGGTTCCAGATATGGGGTACAGATATGCATTAAGTGGTGTTCACCTAAGGAGAATGTAGTGAGGAAGGAGAGCACAATTAGGGCAAAAGGTGTCACTGATGAGGTCACAGATATTTTTGAGACAGTATCAGCCACTGCTCCAGATGAGGGGGCCCAAGGGAGAAAGGGGGAGGAGAGCTAAGCCAGTGGGTAGCAAAGGGCAGTGGGGAACCTGGGCCACTACAGCTGGCTTGGCTACAGGGACAGGTCAGGGAGTAGCTAGTGCCTCCGAGCCATAGTTGAAGAGAGGGTGTCTGGGAACTCGTGCGGTACCCATACCTGCGTGAGGTGCCATGTTGGGGCACTCCCCGTGGAGGAGGGGGACCCTGGCTGGGGTCAGCTCTCCCCAAACACTGGACCCCCTCATCTGCCTAGGAAGAGGGCCAGCCCCCTCCCAGTCCCACCCAAACAGAAAGTTTGTTCTTTGTCCCTCTTAAATGCCAGTTGAGTCCAACAGAAAACTGCTTGCTGCCATTTGCCTGCAAACTAAGTTCCACATTTAGCACATTCCTTGAAGATAAGTGTGAGTCAAAAAGAGGGTGGGGTCACTGTGTGCGAAGCTTGCGCTCGGGTGCCCTGCCCTTTCATGGTTAACGTTGAGAGGAGGATGTGAGGACTTTAAGGAGGAAAGGTTGTCCGCAGTCTGGCACCATAACTCAAAAGTTTATTTCTGTTCATTAAACTGTGCGCACATCCCACTGCAGGCGCAGCTGCTCCACTTTGGGGTATCGAGGTATTTCCAGCTATGCACATCTCCACCCTCGAAGGCAGGCACTGGCATAGATGCTACCAGGGCAATTCTGCCCCCAGGGGACATTTTCATTGTCATGACTGAGAGGGCCAGGGATGCTGCTCAGTACCCAGCGGTACCCAGGACAGCCTCCCCCAGAGAGCAGCCTTGTGGGGAACCCCTGGAGGGTCTCCTTTATGCGCTGAGACCACGGGCTTATAGGAAGGGTGTGATGACCCCCCAAGCTGGCTCTGAGCGCTGAGCACAGGCACAGGTGCAAAGGCGCTTAGCTCAGTGCTCACAGGCGTGTATCCCCGGCTCTGGCTCTCCCTAAGGAGGAATCTAGAATCCAGTCTGCTGCCTGCCCTGCGGTGAGTGGATGCTCGTTTCTGCACGTGTCACAGACGTGCCCGTTTTCCCTCCAGCAGTACCTGGCTCCTGGGCAGCATAGTTCCTCCCTCTCCTGTAAGACACGTCAGCTCCAGGGTGTTCTCAGCGCACTGCAGACATTTTACTGGGTCTGTGGTTCAGTCAGCACCACCTTCTCTGTCTTGGCCTCTCACACCTCCCCGTGGCCACGTGTTGTCACTCAGATGTTCTTCCTGGGCGGGAGAAACAGGAGCACCTCAGGGAGCCTGTCTTGTATATGTCATCTCGTCAATGGGTCAGCTCTTCTGGCAGCTTCTGTCTGTGTGTCCACAGGTCTCCAACTGGTTCGGCAACAAAAGAATACGGTATAAAAAGAACATGGGGAAGTTTCAAGAAGAAGCCAGCATTTACACAGCTAACACAGTGGCAGACACCACCGAAGTTGGGGGCCCGAGGAGCCAGGCCAGCTGCCCGTCTACACTCAGCTTTGGTGAGTGAGGCCACTAGGCCAGGTCATAGTTCCCCTGCAGCCAGGCCCACGGAGCTGCGAGTGCAGCATGGGCAGCAGCGCTCATGGCCCCTCCAGACTGCCCAGTGATGCACCACTTTCCTTATTTAAACCATGAGGTTTCTGTTCTCAGTGGCCATGATCCCAGTTGTGTCAGTGGATCCCATCAGGCTGCGCCAGTGTCCCCACTCCAGGCTAGTGTTCGCGGTCAGAGCTTCTTCCTGACGAGGGGCCAGCAGATCCCACCTGAGGAGTTGCTGCTGCTTTTGGGGCTGGGACATTTGTTCTGACTCCTCCTACCCGTCCCAGGATCCTCTGGACACTTCCCGCTGACCAGTGCCAGGGACACGCTTATCACCCTGCAGACGCTGGCCTCTCCCCGGCCCACCCCTGGGGGAGGCAGTCTGTGGTCTCAGGTGAGTCTCAGGGCATAATCCCAAGGATGCCCTCAGGGTCTCAGAGTTGGTGTCGGGGAGGAGACATGGAGCCCAGTTGGCAGCTGTTTCTCAGAACCGGCCATCTCGTCAGCTACCTCGTGGCCTCTGCAAGCCTCCCCCAAGGTCCTGGCAATGAGGTGGGCCTGTTGGGCACTCCATTCATTGTCATGATGGCTGCAGGGTGGCGGAACCACCTGGGGGCACAGCTCACTCTGCAAAGACCTACACTGCTCCCCTGACCCACTGCAGGACTCAGTAACTCTAGCAGCTGCTGAGTGCCAAGACATGGCTCTAGCTATTGAGAGAAAGGAGCCTGCCTCCTGGGAAGAGTCTGTACCCCATGGGGAAGAGTGGGGATGAGTAGATGAGGCCCTGACACCCTAGAAACATGCAGGCAGCCCTGCTGGGCTCAGACTCACTGCCCTGCAGTGCCTAGGCTTTGCCAGGCTGGCCGCCCCCTCTGCTGGTGCCCAGCTGGGCCACAGTGAAGATCCACTTTGGTGACTGGGAAGAAAATGAGCCAGAGATCTGGGGTGTCTCAGAATGCTCCCTCTGGAACTTCTTCAGGGTATTAGTGTTCTGAGCCAGCTAGGATTGGAGGGTCCCATCACTCTCATCCCTGGGGCCTTCCCAGCCTCCCACTGTGGTTAAGGGGCCCAACCCCACATGTGGAGTCATCCCCAGGAGGCTGCACAAGCACAGGTGTGATGTGTTCATGGGAGGCGGGCTGAGGCCTTACACAGCCCACCCGTTTCCCTCAAATGGGTATTTCCTGCAGTGCCACAGTCAGCCCTCCATGGATTTACCCCCAGACCTAAGCAGAGGCACAGGGGAAGGCCTTCAGCGAGGTGGTACATGTCACACCATGACAACCACGCTGCCTAAAGCAAGCATGTGGGCAGAGCAGGGAGCTTGTGCTGAGCTCAGCACCTCGTCATAGTGGGTGCAAGTGTGTGAGAGTCAACTGGAGTGAGTGTCCCAGCGGGGACCCTGGCAGACAAGGCCTGCCCTTAAACTTGAGACCATATCCAGGAGGCCAGGTCCCCAAAGGGTTTCCCCAGACTGTGACCACATAGTAAGTTGGGAATGTCAGGGTTCTAGTGCAGATACCACACTCTGTGAGCTCCCTGCCTGTGCCACACTTATCCCACCCAACTTGTGGCGGTCCCCTGCACTGGGCAGGTACAGATGCTCTTTCAAAGAGCAGGTCTCAGGACTGAGGCTGCTCAGGCTGGAAGCTACCACCTCTGCCCTGGGTGCCCGAGGAATGTCTGAGCTGCCCTTTGGCTCCCATCCCACCCTCAGGCATCAGCCTGTCCCTTCCCAGTCCCCTTACCACTCACGTCCACCTTTCGGGAGCACAGGTCTGTGGATGTCCATCTGAGGCCACTGTGTGTCCCCCTGAGGCCAGTGCCTTTGTCCCAGCTGCTCTCAGACTGACAGGTGGAGCGCCGCCAGCCTGTTGGTGTCTCCATGCTATGTGCTGAGGCAGCCCCAAAGGAAATCTGTTCATATATTTGTCTGACACTGTCCTCTGAGGTGCAAGCACTATGGCAACTATTTGGGACATATGGGAGGAAATAGCTTGGGGGGGGGGTGCGCCTAGCAGGTTGGATGGGGGCCAGCAGGAGGGCTCAGCCTGTGAAGGAAGGTACAAAAAAGGAAGGTGAAGAGGCTCACGCAGCGGGTGCTGTCCAGTGACAGTAGCTCTGGTCTCCAGCTGAGTCTGGAGAGGCTGGACCCTCAGGTCATGTGGAGGGTGTGACACCTGGGCGCCTGGAATGGTTGGCTCAGGAGCTGACGCCAAAGCCTGAGTAGGGGAGGGGACAAGCAGTCCTGCTCTCGTGGGCTGCAAACAGTACTCGCCACAGAGCAGACTGCCTGAGAAGAGCCATTTTCAGTGGTGTTTTCCACTCTGGGGGGGTCCTGTGGACGATCACCTCAGGATCATGTGTGCCCAATACATGTCTGCAATGCATGGGGCCAGATTTCTGAGCCTCTTCCCATGATGTGTTAGGGACGGGACCATCATTAGCTCCAGGCCTGATTGGGTCTCCCTCGCCCTCAGACGGTGTAGAAACCCCAGCTGTACTGAGATGCTACATCAGTCCTTCGCCAGAGCCCCAAGGGGTGGCCCATGGGGTCCAATTTCCCCCATGTCACAGATCAGGCAGTGAGGCCAGCTAACTCACCCTCTGTCCCACCCCTGTCTCCTGACTACTCTTCATGGTTCTTGGAGAAATGGGGGTAAGATGGGCCATCAGTCTCATGGTTGTTCTTCTGATGCTCTGTTGCTATCTCCTCAGTCCAGGGGCAGCTGGCAGGGGACCACCCCCCCGGTGTCGACTTCTCCACCTGCTGCATATCCCAGCAGTGCCAACTCACATGCATCTAATTAAGTTTTGGGGATGAGCAGAAAAGCAAACAGTGTGACCTGCCGTGGTTTGCTGGCATTGGTGTTTTTACTGCACGTTGCAGCTAATTACCTCAGAAAACTCAACTGATAGCAGAACGGGCTCCCTGAGCCACTGCCCAGGACACCATGCCATTTCTTGCTTGTCAGTTGGGGTTCGAAGCGGGATGAGACACTACTCATTTTCCCAACTTTTTTTTAATAGTAATTTTATGGCAAGACTACAAATTGTCTCTTTTAGGACTTGTCACAAATTTTCCCATTAAAATTTTTGACTTTAATTTCAGTATTATTCACCATCAGATTTGTTTCTGGCAATGGTTGACAGTGTGGGCGCAGGGTCGTACTGGTGCAGACGAGCAAGTTGTGATCCCGTCCATGCATTTGTCCATTTGTGTGTGGACTCACTCGGACACTGCCTGCCATTGGATCATTTCATACGGTTTTGATTTATGGTTTTAAAAAATCTGTCGTGGGCTCAGAATTTTCCTGGGAAATGGTTTGGCTTTTTTTTCCCTATTAATACAAGTTCTACCATTCTCAAGGGAAATGACACTTGCACCATAGAGGCTGTTGCCAGAGCCCCATGGTGGCTTCGCCTTTGGCTCGCATGTGCCCTCTCATGGCTGTTGTGTGAATGCAGATGTGGTCCGGCCGCTGACTTTAAGCTGATCCCCTCAAGGGTTTTGAGGAAGCACCCCTAGGTCAAATTCTGCACAAAAAAGCTCATTTTGTTAACATTTAGTATTGCACTATGCAAAAATGCTTAAAATGTGGCAGTATGACAATAACCAAGCTGTAAAGATTACAGGAACACAAAGGAGTCACCCCAGCACACACACACCCCACCCTGAGCCTTGCCCTGCTGGCATGGAGTCTCTGTGAGACAGGTTAGGGCTTGGAGGCTTCCTGACCTGTGCCCCAGGCCCCCAGTTAGAGGGACTAGCAGTGCCAGGGCTGTGAGCCTGAAGGCAGTGCTGGTGGGATTACTCATAAGTACAGTTGCTCAATATAGCAGTTTTCTAGAATCGGTATTTAAAATGTACACACCCTTTCCCTCACCAATCCCTCCTTCTAGGAATTGTTCTAAAGATACATGGGTATGAGTGCAAAATTAAGCATTTCTTACCACATTTTGTGCAAATGAAAAACAAAAGTTTGTCAGTTGGAGGCCATTTAAATCAGTAGCCATCCAGCCACACAGTGGAAGACCACACAACTGCTAAAAAGGCTGATGGGGCTTTCCTCTACAACATTAGCATTAAGAGTAGGGAGGGTGACACTTTGTGTACATTTATTTAAACTAGGGGGAGGGACCTTTATCCAAATATATCTGGAAGAAAACATCAGTGGCCTCCAGGGAGGGAACCAGGGATCAGGGGGGTTGGCGGAAACCCTCTAGTCTCTTCTTTTTGGGAAGTTTGTATTTTAAAAATCCCTAACGAGGCTGATGTGAGGAGGGAAGCCAGAGCCGTTGAGACTTCAGTCACTCCCCTCAGCCAGTCCTGCTTATTATCCCCCCACCAACCTGCAGCTTGGAAGTGGGTCATCAGAGGTTTCACTAGGAATCAGAGGAGACAGATGTAGGTGGGGTGAGAGGTTAAGCCACTGTCCCAACACCGGCCAGCAGGGGCCGCTGTGGCCCACATCCTGCAGAAAGCACAGAGCTGGAAGTCTGAGTCCTGAAGACCTGCCTCTTCTGGGCTGGGGCCTCAGGGATGTAAGATCCCCTCACCTTGTGGCTGTGGGGTTCAACAACTGATCCATGTAAAGGACCAGGCTCAAGGCAGGAAACAGAGACCTCTGTCATTACTATTATACTCAACATATCCCTTGGCAATGCATCTAATAACCTTCACCAGGGACCCAGACCCCCTCCCTTAAGTGATGTTTACATATGTGGTGGTCATTTGCATATAATTTGCATGATCTTTGCATTTAAACTGGTATTTGTGTGTCATTTGCATGTCATTTGCATGGCTTTTTATAGATTTATCTTGCTTTTGTGAGCCAGTTTGGTGGGAGACAGACTGGGAAGCCAGGTCCTGGGTACCTCTGGGGTGTGGATGGACACTGTAGACCCCACCCCCAGGTTCTTTGAAATCACATCTTCACTTGCCTGATCTGGAGCCCTAGGAAAGCATTCTCTCTCTTCTCGTAGGGCCATACATTCACTGAGGTAGAGGCCTCCAAAATGGGCAGGGTTCTAAGCAACAGGACACAAGACCAACTTGGAAGTTCTCCAGTCATGGGGCTACTCTGAAGAGTCTTGACCTGAACCTCTTGGGTTAAGTGCAGGTTCTGGCCCGGTGTCTGGGCAGAAAGGCCTCTAATATTCTCCCTGATTCACACATCTTAACCTCACTCCTTTCACCAGAAAAAAATAGTTTCAGCATGCTAACTATCAAAGTGTCTGGGGTTGATTGGCAATAAAAAAAGGCTGAGTTTTAGGTTAGAGTTTTTCAAGTGGTCAAATATCTGGAATATGTGGTCCTGACTGGGGTAAAGGTCTCTGCCTGGCATGGATTCCACACATGATACCCATCACCTGGGGCAGGGTGCTGGGCGGTCAGATCCTTTAGGGTCCTTATCTTGGAATAGCAAGAATTTGGAAAAAGAGGATGGCGCTTTCCATCTCTAAACATGCACCCAAATCTGTAAGAGCCTGAAGCTGGGAGCCAGAGGACCTGAATTTTAAAGTAAATTAGACACAGGATCATCTTGTCCCCATTTCGTCAATGGGACACCAAGACAGGAAGACAAAAAGCCTGTCCTCTGAAATATGCAGCACTGAAGGGGCTCCCACTGGCCCATGAGGCACCAGTTGATGCAAGAATCGCCAGAAGGCACCAAACAGTGAGGAAAAAGTTTGAAGAGGGAGTTGGTACGTTCCGCATACCTCCCTCAACCAAAGAATCTGAGAAACGAAGATACAGGGAGGGAACCTTGGGGGTGGGGGTTGCAGGCCCTTTCCCCCACATTCTGGACTCCTCAGTGCCCCCTCCCCACTCTTCCCACCTACCTGCCGCCCTTAACAGACTCTTAGCACCTCCTCCAGCTCCTGACCCTCGTCCAGTCACCTAGCCAGAGCCTCCTTACACAAGGGACATCTGTCAGGAGGGGCCAGACCCCCACCAGGAGTCCGCCTAGACTGCCAGGGCCAAATTCGAGTCCTGCCTCTGCATCCCATGTGTTGCCCTCCCTGAGCCTCAGTTTCCCCCCTCTGAAGCGAAAATAAAAGCTCTGCCTGTAGGTTTTGGTGGGAATCTCATAAGTACATCCCCTCAAAAGTGCTGAGGATGAGTCTGGGTCTGTGTTGTCCCCTTTCTGCCAAGGAGAAACCAAATCAGGAAGACAGGACATCCTTGCTTAGGCTGCCACACTTCCTGTGACAGGGCCAGAGGTGGATCGGACCCTCCTCCCTGCCGGTTCTCCACTGGGCCACCAGGGAGCGATATTACAATGATCCAGTTGTTTACTATGCCTTGTTTTCACTTCCCTCTGAATCCATCACCTCTCCTCTCCCGCCAGACGGAATCCCTCTTTTACATCACCTCTCTCATCACTGGCCACTCACGCACGACTCCTCCCATAAGTACATTCCTTTGCACTTGTCATTTCCTCTGCCTAAGTGCCCTCTCTTCCCTTCTCAGTCTAACTAACTACCCTACCCACCCCAGACCATCTCCTCTGCTCTCAGCTCACTCCCCAACAGCCCTTTTTCTCAAGCCCTGACCCCTCCCCAGCTTTTTTTCTCCCCTGAGCCATCACTTCCTTACTGTCCAGCCAGCATCTTGGGACCTCAGTCAAGGGCTAGAGGTGCCTGAGGGACTGGGGACATTTCACCCACCTGGCATCTCGTTCTCTTCTGGAGTAAAAATGAGATAACTCAGGCAGCTACGGGCCTGGGCTGTGTGTCCCTAGAGAGGAATTGCCCCCCTTTGGTTCTCAGCCTTACCTACCTGCCTGAGCAATGAGAATTTTCCAGACCAAAGCAAGTCCTGGGGAGGGTTAACAAATGAGAGCTGTGGTCTGGGGGTGATGGTGTATCTAAGATCTCAGATGCCCCACGTTGGATGTCAAAGTTTCCCTCAAAGCTTCTAGTTTAATTTTGTGGTCTCCTGGAGCAGGCAGGCAGGCGGGCACATGTTCTCCACCTGGACCCTGCCCCTCACCTGATCCACCACCTCACTGGTACCCTGGTTGATACCCCAGACTCTTAACTGGCCTCTCCCTTCATATGACATCTGATCCTACCCAGCCCTGGCTCCACCCCTCATTAGGGGCTTTGGCTCTGCCCCAGATCCTGGCCCCACCCCTTCTTACCTGAAGTTCCTGTACTTGTGACTGCTGCTTCATCCCTGAGACGTCTCGAACTCCAGGGAGTCCATGTGGGATGGGAAGGGTCAGAAACTGGGCTTCTGTCCGTGATGAGGTTGGCTGCTGTCCCTGGATCCTGGACCCCCTCCCCAGTCCTTGGGGTCAGAAGGGCTCAGGTCCACATGGCTTTCAAGGTTCCCTCTAACCCTCTCTGCACCTCAGTCTCTCACTCAGAGAATGGCTACAACCTTCCACCCTCCCAAGGCTCCTGATAAAGGTGTGATCCCCAAAATAGGAGTTGTGAGGCTTCCCACATAGGAATTTGGAGGCTCCCCATGCCCAACCACTAATAGAAGTTTTCAGACCCCCTGGGCCAGTGCATGAGAAGATTTAGAGGTCTCCCCAAGTCTAGGTTGCAGAGGTATGTTCCGGCCCAAGTTAGGTAGGCTGTGGCAACTTCAAGGTCCCACTCATCAGCTTTCAAAATGGAAATTCCAAGGGCCCCTTCATCAGTGCCTGGTGAGGCCCCACACCCAATCCCTTGTAAAGATTTCATAGGACTCCGGGAGGCATCTCAAGGTCAGTCACACCAGAGCCCTGGAGGAAGTCTAGAGGTCCTCAGACCCTGGTGGGGAAATTAAGACCCTCATTTAGGTGCTTTGGGGAGTTTTAATGTCCCTCACCCAACACCACTGCAAAGCCCTGGGGAGAGGCAGTAGCTGCTTGGGATACCCCAGTTCCAATTCCTGTTCCTCTCCTGTGTGTTACTGAGTACCTCTTGCATGCCAGCCAGCATCCATCAAGACCTGAAGAAGAGAGACTATTGTTGGTCCAATCCTCGGGAAGAACATTGAGACTGTGAGGTTGACTGGGGGCAGAACCTGCGTTTGACAAAAGAGGCTAGGTTTTGTGTTCAGGGGTCTCTGTTGTGACCCAGCAAGGTTCACTTAGTGTCCCTGACACAACTGAGGAACCATGGGAGCCATGGAAGGTGTGGGAGCAAGGGAATGACCAGATCTTGTGGGAAGCCAGAGATACTCAGGCCCACCAGTGTGGCTCAGGCTACAGCTCCCCCTTTGTCCTCCAGGGGTTGCCCCAGCCCAAAAGACAACCCCTATTCTGGCGCCAGCAGAGAGCTGAATCCTAGTTCCAGAATCGGCCCCTGCTACCCCAGGATACCAAGTGAACCCTTCAAGCCTCAGTTTCCCCATCTGTAGAGTGGAGCAATAACAGGAACAGTCTCACTGGGAGGAGTCAGTGAAGAGATACAAGTAAAGTGCTTCAGTGTCCTTAGGTGCCCAATGGATGTGTATGCAACCTGCCCGGCCATGGCTTAGGACAGGTGGACAGACAGTGCTAAAACATGGCCACGGGATGAGGAACATATTCTGGGGAGAGAGACTTGGTTACCTGTGGGACACACAAAACCCAAAGGGCCTGAGAAAGTCCAGAGGCCCAGAAGGGGATCGGACCCATGGAGGGGTGTGGGATGGGGGTACTCAAACTGCCCTGACCTCCGTTCATGTGGCCAAAGGAGCCCAAACCTCCTGTGGGCAATCAACCCAATCATAGGCTCTTGGCTGCTGAGTATGACAGTTGTAAAAGGGGTGAGCTCCACATTGTCAGGGGCATGCAAGCAGATAAGGGATCCCCCGAGAGCAGTCTGGCCAGGGGGCCAAGCCAAGAGGACACACTAAGAGTCATGTCACAGCCTGACACAGGAGACTTGAGAGTGGCACTGCCCAGAGGCTGGATTCCTTGGTTAGACAACAGGTTCCAAAGAATTAGGGAACGGACATTCCTCAGCTCTGGGCATTGGGCAGGCCACTTCTGCCTGATGAAATGCAAGCTGGGCCTGGCTCCGTGGACTGCGTGTTTTTCCAGTGGCTTCTTCAACCACAGCCTGACCACAACCTAGATTCCACTGGGTTGGCCATTTCCAAGTGTTTGTTTTCAACTGGGCCAGACAGCGGTGCAGGCTAAGGCCAGGGGCTTGAGCCTTCCAGAAGGCCTGGAGAAGAACCCCTAGGCCCCCACTTAGACCTCCCTCTGCGTGGAAGCCCCTCATTAAATTCATTCAGTCAAATGACAAGGGATGGGAGACAATCTTGCTGACAAGGCTCAGGGGGAGCTTGTGTGTCCCATGAGGAGGGGTCTCCCTCCCCAGCCAGGACCCCGGGTGCAAAGATAACGACACTGGGCAAAGCTGACTTATTTGAGCCTTGCCATTCTGTCCTTCAAACTTTAGGGTTAGCCTGCCAAGTCGGTAGCCACAATTTCAGGTCAGAGACCAGAATTGTTGAACCCTCCTTAGGCAATGTACTTCCTTCTCTTAGCCTCAGTTTCCTCAGCTCTAAAATGGGGATGATAATGAACCTGCCTTAAAGGGGTATTGACAGAATCCAACCTAGTGCATATCAGGTGCTTCATAAACCTGAGGTCTGTTCTATCCCTCCTGGCTGGGTCTGGCTCTGCCTCGCCCATCTGACTGAAAGCCCCCTGAGGGCAGAGGCTGGGTCCTCAGGAGGAGGTAGTGAATTTGGGTTTGATTGTCACCCTCCCCTGCTCAAAATCCTCACAGACAAAAGGTAAATTGTAACACCAGCTTTTGAGACGTTTGGACATCTGATCTTGGTTTGACAAACTCCTGTTCACTCTTCAAAGCCGATATTAAATGCCCTCTCCTGCAGAAAGTCTTCCCTGGGCCCTCCTCATGGTTTTCCTAGCCCCTGGCCCTCCCACTTGCCCACATCTGACCCCACAGATTTGGGTATCTGTGCCCGGTTCTGCCTTGCTCTTCAGAATGGGGCTCTGTGAGTGCCAGTCCAGAGATGAGCCTGTATGTGACTGAGCATATCTATACCTAAAGGTCTGCATGTAGACATCACATGAGAGCACATGTATGCACATGTTTCTGTCTGTTCCTGTCCCGGTGCTGGGCTCCAGGATGGGCAGCCAGGCCAACTCCCCCCAGCTACCCGAGCTTCAAGAGAGTAGGCTGAGCAAGGCCATTTTATGAGAGAGCCTGGCTTGGCTGGGAAGAACTGGGGGTGTGAGCAGCCGGCCTCAGCTTCTGCCAATAAAGCTGAAGCTCCTTCTGAGGCAAGGGGGAGCTGGGGGCCCGGGAGGAGCTGAGTCCTGAATGGGAGCTCCGCCCTGCCCCTCGCCTTGGTGGAGGCCCTGTGGGCAGCCTTCAAGGACATACCTGAGGTTTGGCAGCACCCGCTGGCTGGCCCCCAGAGCTGAGTCAGCAGGAAGGGATTCAGGTCTTCCCAAGAAAGGAGGCTGAGATGTCGACGCCCACCCCCCAGCCTCCAGCCCAGGCCCACGCCCTCACCAGGGCCCTGAGAAGGTGGGATGTGCACATGCGCCTGGCTGTGGCCCGGTGTGCTTGGAGGGACTCAATTGTGGGGGGTCATGGAGGGCTAGAATTGGTCCTGACTAGGGCAGTCTGAGCATCTGGGTGTCAGAGGATCCTCAAGTGTGGGAGGAAGCGGCATAACTGGGTGTGTCGATGCACCACGCTGCTGAGTGACCCCACAGCACAGGCCTGCATATCATGACATGTCTGCCTGTGTGATTGTGAAAGCCATGGCAGCATCCAGTGTGTCCGGTGTGTCCAGCGCATCAAGCAAATCCAGCCATGTGCACCCTGGGCAGGGTGACTGAGAGTAGCAGTGTAGCCATGAGAAGGTGATTCCCGGTGGTTTGGAAGGGAGTGTCCGACTGGAGAGGACCAGGACAGGGTGTGACAAGGACAGTGTGACCTCGGAATGATGACAAGGGTGTCTGGTTCCATGTGCCACATCCATTGTGCTACACAGAGGCTGCGACCCTGGGTGGGGCAGTGTCTGTTCCCCCACATCCACCCCAATATGTCCATTTCTCCTGTTCCCTTATCCCTGCTTCCCCTCCCTCCTGCCAGCCCAGACCCCCCGCCCCAGGTCCTGGAGTCTGGCCGCAGCTCCTGCCCTGGGAGTGGCCAGGACAGCCACCTACACTGCTTCCACCATATCACCCTGCCTCTGTTTCCACCATTAACACGGAGCATTTCCCCGACCTGACTGAAGCCAGGTCTCCCCGCCAGGCTGGCTCCAGTCTTTGGGGTCTGAGACTGGATCATACCCAACTCCGAGAGCTGATGAGAGACACAGATGGGGCTGGGGAAGTGGTGGGTGGCCGAGCCAGGTCCACGAGGCCCCAATGGAGGAGCCAGCAATGTTCAGCCAGGACAAGAGGCAGCTGGAGGGAAGGGGGCACTGGGCTGCCACATGTGAGGGGGCAGATCCCAGTCCCAGAGAATAAACATTCTGCAACAAGCAGAATGCCACACCAGCTCAGGGAAGTCTTTGTTATGAGACATTGTGTAAACTTCCCCTGCTCTGGCACCTTTCGTGGCTCCCCATCACCCACCAGAGACAACTCAGGTCCTTCACTTAGTATTAAAGGTCCTGTTCACATCCCTTCTGCTATTGCTCTTCATGCCCACCTAAGGGTTTTCTCCTCCGGCCTTCATATATACCTTTTCAGCTACCTGGAATGCCCTTGCTACCCAGCCACCTGGCAAACTTCTACACATCCTTCAAGACTCAGCGCCTATATCCCCTTCTCTGGGAAACACTGCACTATCCCCCAGCCCAGTTTCCCTATTTGCTGTGTGACCCTAGGCAAGTCCCTTCAGCGTGAGATGAGGGGAAAAGGGTGGGGTTGTGAAAATAACCCTCCCAAAAAGCATATTTTGAACCCCAATACAATAAATACACATTACATGCTCTTAAAGTGAGTTAGACCTTGGGGGAGCAGAGAGGGCTTGCATCCAGTCAGTGCTTAATGTGTGTTCATTTTTATCTTCCGCTTCCTGGATTCTGTGGTTTTAAGACTCTCTTGTTTTAAGCATTGTTCCAAGATTTTCTCCCACTCACGGTGCTAGGAATTTTAAGAACCCCTGGTTCTAAAATTATAAAAGTCTAAAATGCTTTGGGCGGGACCAAGGGCCTCCTTGTGCCCTGAGCTGACCCCAGGATGGCTGGAGCTGGGGTCTCTGGGGGGCCTCATTCCCCCTTCCCCCTAGACCAATGGGTGTGGTCTGACAGCCCCGGGTATGGGGCGAGAATGGATTTACCAGGAGGCTGATGGCCAACTTTCCAGGAGAGGTGGGGTGGGACTCCTGGCTCAGCTGCTAGAATGGGTTCACAAGGCAGTGTCAAGAAGCACAGAGCTGGCAGCTCAGGGAAACGGCTCCTTTCTCTTGGAGTCTCAGTTTCCTCATCTGGAAATTGGAGCCAGGAGTTGCCCTTTGAAGAGTTGTCAACAGGAATGGGGAAGAACTGGGCTATAGTACCTGCCCAGTGCCAAGCATTTGTTTGGGCTGTGCCCTCAGCCTGGAATGCCCTCCCTGATCCACTCTCTCTAGGAGCCCCTGCTCACTCCTGGTTCGGCCACAGCAGCCAGGAAGGGGGCTTCAGGATGACGCCCACTCCTAAGGGAGCCAGCCGTCTGCCCCAAACCCGTCTGCCACAGGCCCAGCAGTGGCCACAGCCCAACGCTTTCTCAATGAAAGGTATTTGGCCATGGAGCCTGACACCTCATCACCCTCGGCCTGAAAGCCAACTTTGCCTGTCGGCTGCAAGGGGAGCCCCCACTCCTGCTGCTGCCCAGGACCCCAGCAGACAGCCCTGAGCCAGGGTCTGGGGCAAGCCGGCTCAGAGTTGGGTCACCTTGTATGGGGGAGCTTGTCCCTCTGAGCCTCCCTGTCAGTTGGGAGTATAGACACAGTAAGGTCTGGATAAATTCACATGCATCCTGGTTCTCCAAGAGCCTCAAAGCATCTCTCCTCTCTTGTCCATCACAGCCTATCCAGGGTGAGGCTGGGGTGCCAGCACTGGGACCTCCCATACCTTGAATCCAGCAAAGCCCCAGGGCCTACCTTCAGAGACTGGGGCTGATGCCCTTGGGTTTGCCATCTTCTCTCTGACACTCCAGGCCCCCAAGTGGATCCCCTTGGCAGAGGATGGTGTTCCCATGAAGAGAATGGCCTAAGCAAAAGTGTGAGGTCCAGAGAGGTTGGGAGTTATCAGAGTCATCAGATGGAGAAGAGCTGGCAGTTCCATCTGGGCTGAGCGCTGACTGCACAGGTGTATTGGGGGCCTGCACGTGAGCCTGTCTCCCCAAGACTGGACCTCTCCAAGACCCTAGTGTGGGCACAGGGCTGACACCTCTAAATGCTGGAAAGGCAGAGGTGAGATGGGTGGGAGGGGGTGGAAGCAGGCAGGTGGCTGAGTGGATGGATGGGTAGTAGAAGGGGAAGTGGGCAAGTGGGTGTGCAGAAAGACCAAGCATGCTCTGGGCTAAGTAAATACCTTGCACGCCCACTCCCTGGTGTCACCACTTCCCAAGGGTGATCAGCCAGGCACAATGCCTCCTATCCCAAGTACCCAGCAATGCCACTTTGATGCCTTCCAGAAGCCAATGTCTCCAGGCTGAGGGAGTCTCATACATGTTCTCAGGGGCCAACTGACCCACCCAGGGAATACACACATCCCCACATCTGGAATTCACTCCAGGGCCCAGGCAGCCCTTTGCCTCTCCTTTTGGGGCTTCAGTTACTCTGTCTGGAAAGTGGGTGTATGGTCAGAACAGCACCTGCCCCATGGGGTATCAAGAGGACTTGCCTGGCCACATGAACAAAGCAGGAGCAAGGTATGGTTCCCCCTCCTTCAGACTGAGGGTCTTAACAAGGTCAGAAGGCCCAAAACCATGGCCTTGGGCAGCCCAATCATCATTTAGCCAAGGCATGGCCAGGTGTCAGCTGGGTGAGGCCTAGGGTGGGGCAGCTGTGGATCCAGCTGAGGAAATCCACAGTGGCCTCAATTCCTGCCACCCGGGACATGCACCCTTTCCATGGCCCCTCCCTGCCCACTGAAGCCTTTAGGCACACGGCCAGGCAGGAGGCACTGCCCACAGCCAGGCGCCGAGGAGGAGGCCAGGATAGCAATTGCTACTGTGTTCAGCTGTCAGGGCTGCACAGGCTCCGGCCACTCACAAGTCAGTTCTGCACACACGTGTCACAGACACACTTCTGCTTGCTTCAGCTGGGGCCCACACCCCTGCAAAAGGCACATCGGGGCCTTGTGAGCGCCCTTGAGCTGCTTGCACATGAGTGTCCATGTGTGTTTGGAGACTTTCTGTCAACATGTGTTTGGGTCAGTAGTTTCAGCCTCCATCATTCGCTCCCCAAGACTGACACAATGAGTTGAAAATGAAGCATCTTTAATTAATTCTCTGCCCTGACTTCCCAGAGGTTTCTAAGCACCAAATGTGAGAATTGTGCTGCCCAGCCCCAGAGACAAGAAGCCCCTTCTGCAGGCCTTCACTGGGCCTGAACCCACCACTCACTCCCATGACCAGCCCCACAGGCTTTGTTTCAATAAATAACCCCAAGAATAAAGCTTAGGGCAGATGACCCAATAAAGCACCAAGATCAATGACACACAGGGGCCTTTAGGCCAAAGGTCATAAATCCCAAGGGGCATAATATTTGAAATCAGGGTCTAAATACAATTGAAATCATAGCTAGCATGTGAGCTGGGAGTGATTCCCTCCAGCCTCGACAGTATCCCAGGATGCTGGCTCCCACAGCCAGGATGAACTCGAACTCCATTTAATGTCACACAGCAATATTCGCCTGCCTGGCATTTCTACCATCAGACTTGACTAGGCTGGGACGGGGGACGTTTGGAGAAGGGGGTGAGACTTCCTGGAAATAGAGGAGTCTGGAGCAAGGCAGAGGAGCAAGGCTGGGGACCACCAGATCACTGCCAGGCTCTGTCCCGGCGTGTACGGAGGGGACCCACCACACCTTGGGCCTGTGCCTGGGCCACCTCACTCATCTCCCTGCGGATGTCACCAAGTGCTGTTGCTGGGGACTCCAGCAGCCTCTGGAAGAGGCTGGGCCGGCTAGCAGGTGGCTCTTTGCACTGGAAGGTGACAGCTGTGCCCACGTCAGCCTTCATCTCCCTGGAGAAACCATCAGAGGAGCCATCAAAGCAGCGGCCAATGGCGATCTCCTTGGCTAGCCTTGGGCTCTGGTCAGTGACCGTGTAGACACCGTAGTTGTGACCCAGAGGGTCCAGCGGGGCTAGCATGGCGAAGGCAGCTGGGTCATCCGAGGGGGAAGGTGGGGGGTGCCGGGTCAAGTAATCTCGTAGGAGCCCATTGACAGCCACGCGACGACAGCTGCCCTGGGGCATGATTGTCACCAGCGTTCTGTCCACCTGTCGCTGGTCGAACAGCATTCCACTGCACTTGAACTCCACGCAGGCAGCAGAAGTTCCAGGGTGCTGGGGGTCTCGGACGCTGCGAGCATCCCGCAGCCCGTAGAGCTGGCCCTGGGTGCGTGGATGGCTGCCCCCGGCATTGTGGGAGCGGACCATGTACTCTTGAGGACCTTGGATCTTCACCTTGAGGAAGCAGGCCCGGAATTCCTGCGGGTTCGGCCACCAAGCTAGGAGATCTCCGGTCCAGGAGGCCGGTGCACCCTCACGGAATGGGACCACGTTGTACTCATACTTGTCTGCCTCTACGCGTGCGAAGCGAAAGTGGCTGGCATTCACTGGGGCCTCCTGGCACTCCCGCAGGCTGCGCCATGGGTACACTGGGCCATTGCCTTCGCCGGGGTTGCTAGACCTGGGTTTAGCAAGGTTGATACGGAAGCCATTGCGTTTGAGGGCAGGGTCATCGTGGTCGGTGCGGCGGTACCCCAGCTTGTCCAGGTAGGGCTGGGACACACCCACGGTGGCCGGAAGTGGGCGCGGCCGTGAGGGGGCAGGCTCCAGCTCCTCTCCTCCCAAGGTGGCCGTGACCAGGGCTGTGTAGGCATCGGGCCTGTCCGCATCGCAGAAGGCAGGGAGGCAGGCGCCGTTGGGGCCAGTGACAGAGCTGTCGAACCGGCCCCAGGCACGGGGATTGGCCGAGAACCCAGGTGCGGGCTCCAGGTTGACCAGAGTAACCACCACGCCCTCCACCTGCTCACTGGGAGCAAACTTGTCATTGGCGTAGGCGCGCACCTTCACAAAGCAGCGGCGGCGCTCAGGTACGTCCAAGTTGAATAGGCGTCGCTCTTGGATCTCCACATTGCCCACCAGGAAGACCCGCTCCTCCCTGCGAACCCTGGGGGCTGCCGATCCTTCTTTCTGGAAGCCACTCTCTTCCTCCCACAAGCCCGTGTCAGGGTTCAGTGACCACAGCTTGAGAGCCTCCATGTGGCCCGCCATCCGGATCTGGCCCGCAGCCACGCGCACAGACACGGGCCCGGTCTGCAGCTGTTCAGCAGAGCCAGCAGCCCGGAGGTCCACCGCAAACATGCCATAGGTGCGCAGCGGGGCCAGCTCGCCATCACTGTCCACGAAGCGCAGGTCACTGGGAGCGGCAGCCGCCGAGGTGAGATCTCGGGGATCCACAAAGGTCACCCGGGCCTCCACAGGTCCTGCATAGGGTTCTCCGTCTGCTCTGCGGAAGGCTCCAGGTGGGAGGACCAGCTCTCCCAAAGGGGGCTCCTCTTCCAGCTCCCCCAAGGGTAGCGTGTTGCTCTGGCTGGCATCTAAGATGATGGGGGCTTTCTTCCGCATAGCCTTGACCTCGTGGTACACACCAGCACCTCGAGGGTCAAAAGGCAGGACCCTGACAGTGTCCATGAACTCGCTGGTGGGATCCACAAAAGTCACTACCAGCCTCTGGGTAGAGGGCAGCACCTCAATAGTGAAGTCACCCTGGTAGGAGGTGAATCCAATGGGCTCCCGGCCCAGCAAGATCTGGGCAAAGCGCAGGGGCTCCCCTGAGTCAGCAGCCACCACGCGTCCCCGGACCAGCCCCCTAGGGGGCAGACATTTCTGGCAGCCACATTCTGCTACCACCTTGAGAGGGAGCACATAGGTGGAGCAGTGGATCTCCCTGCTCTCCAGGCGGCGTACAGAGCAGCAGCGGGAGCCTGCATCCCCACACCGGGTACTTGAGCCTACAGGGCTGGGGCAGAGGGTGCCAGGGCAGAGGCCCACATCCAGATAGGCGGGGCCACTGCCCGGCTGACTGCAGTCATCTGGGAGTTTGATCAGGTTCGCAAGAGGCTGGGGGTTGCAGGCAGGCTGTCCCGGGGCTGGGAAGCAAGAAATCAGCCAGATAAGGGTAAGGGGGAGGACTCTATCGGAGGCCAAGGGTGGGAGCCTGGGCTGGGGTCAGGGACTCAGTGAGGGCCTGGGATTGGACTCAGCAAGATCAAAGATAAGTCTGACATTGGGGTTCCATTTGGGGTTGAGTTAGAACTTGCTCAGTGTGGGCGGGGGAGGTGGGAGAGGTTGCTCACCAAGCACAGTGAGCCAGGCGATACCAGAGCGCACAGTGCCTGCGTCATTCCACGCTTTGCAGTGGTAGGTGCCTGCCTGGTCTGGGCGCAGCCCCCGCAGCTCCAGGTGGGCCCCATATCTGTGTTCTTGCCTGTTCAACAGGGTCCCATTGTGGAACCTGGATGGTGGTTGGGCAACACCAAGAGGGCCCTCAGCAGAGGAGCACAGCTGCCCCCACCTTGCTGCATACAGCACAGGGAGGGTGCAGAGAAGTTCTCTCCAGGTCACTGAGGCACCACATCACAGGAAATCCAATCCAGCCCCAAAGCTGACATGAGGCCTTTGAGCATGGGTCAGGGCACTCACCAGGAGTATTTCTTAGGTGTGGGGCTGCCTGAAGCTTTGCAACAGAAAGTCACATTCTGGCCAGCCTCTCGTACTCGGGACTCGGGGTGCTTCAGCAGGTAGGGCTTCTCTGGGGGCAAAGGCAGCAGAAATCAGGGCATTGCCACATCCCAGCTTCTCCCAATGACCATGTCCAAAGAGCGGGACCCATTCTCTCATTTCCCATTCCCCTGATACAACTGACCTCATATCTGCTAAAGATGGTATCCCATCTTAATGCTTCCCTCTGCAACTCCACATCTCACCTTGCACTTTCAATGACTGTGTCACATCTCATTTCTTTACCTGGTGGCCTTGCTCTATCACATCGCCCTGATCTCAAGTGTTTGGCATCAGTCAGAACTTCCTCCCCAGTTCTTTGGCCTCCTCACCCACTTTACCACAAGGCACTTACCCAACTTATCAAGAACAATAGTGACCACAGCTGACATAGAGCTGTTGGCCTGGGCCTGGGCCATGCCAGCAGAGAAACCATCCATTTGGGCACTGACGTTGGCCCGGCTGCCAGCACAGACTCCAGGCATCTGGAAGGATCCATGGGCATCACTGGTGGCCATAGTGCCAGGCCAGTCTCTCAGGGAGACTCTGGCTCCAGGCAGTGGTCGGCCAGATGAGGTGACCACTGAGCCCAGGAGGACATGGTTGGGGCATCCACACATTTTGGGGCTACACCCTGGTGGACATAGGGAGGCAGAGAGAAAGAGAAACCTACTCATCAAAAGTGCCTCAACATGACCCTTCTTGGCACAACCTCTAATGTGAGGGGGAACATGAGGCTGAGTGGTCAGGCTGGATACGGGGAGGGACCTGGGGTCCAGAGAGGTGAGGAGGTAAGAAGTGAAGTTGGTCTGGAGGAGGCAACAGGAGTGGTGACTCTCACAGGACCAAGAGTTTCCTTCCAGCATAAGAGAAATGTCCAGGCCAGGGTTGGGGGCCCAGCAAGGGGCTGGATCTTGGGCCCAGAACTTCTCCCTCCTCTCCCAACCCATGGTTTCTCTACAAAATGGAAAATTCCATTGGAAACTTCCAGGAGGGCAGAGGCGGTGCCGCGGGGAGGGCAGAGCCAGGCGGGGTAGGGTGGGGACCCCACCACCCCATTGGCCATGGTGCTCCCCCACCCTGCCGCAGGCTCTGCCGGCATAGCATCCAGACCGTGTTTGTGGAGCCTGGGCCGAATAGGAATTTCCAGTCGCCTCCTGGATGGCCTGGCATCTGGCCCTGGGAGGGCCTGGGTATCGTGTCTGCCAGGGTGTGAGCGCGTGTCCGTGTGGGCGTAGGGGACGGGCAGGGGCTGCTAATGCCACATGTGTGCACCCCAGGTGCATGAGCCCACTTCTGTGTGTGTCCGCGTCCACTGGGACATCCGCACACTCGGCGTGCACACAAGGAAAGCTCCTCAGATCTGCCCATGTCTGAACACGACCCCCAGAGCGTCCACCCGTCCAGATGTACACATTCACCAATGCTCCTCGAGAGGTGGGACCCAAAAGAGAAGGAAGAACCAATCTCCTTTGAACTAAGTTCGGGCCCTCCAGACCCTATCCCTGCACCCAGGCTCCACCTTTCGTCCAAGCCCCGCCCACAAGGCTCCATTCCCAAATAGCCCCGCCTTTCTAGGTTCTTCGCTCAACTGGCCCCGCCCCTCCTACCTGGACATCGAGGCTGCACACACTTCTGTGCCTCCAGGGGGCGTCCGGGACATGTATTCCCAGCGGAGCTTGAGCAGCGGCGGCGGCGCAAGCGACGGCCTGGCCCGCAGCTCCCTGAACAGGGACCCCACGGACCCCACGCGCTCCACGAGGCCTCTGCGGGGAGGACGGGTGGGTGGATGGTTAGGCGGCTGCCCATCCTAAGAAATATGCCTTCTGGAAATATGGTGACAGTGGAGGACTGAAGGACGCCCCCGCCACATGTATTCATAGGCAGGTACTAAAAAGAGAAGTCCTGTCCACTGCTTCTATCAGTGGCCCCCCAGGAGTACCTATCGAAGGTGCAGTTGAGGTACCAACTCTACCCCCTCAGGTAAGCTCCTGGAAGTTAGCCTGCAGTTCTACCTGCGCCCCTCACATTTGAGGCTCAAAACACGCTCCCACAGAACGCAATTGAAATGATCATAAATGAGGGAAACGGGAGGAAGATGAGCTCTGGAGGCCCCTTCTTGCCTCCCACCTGAGCTCCTAGATATTCCCAGCCCCTCCTCCCCAAAGCCCCGCCCCACGCGGTCCCGCCCTCTGCTTGGACTCCGACCCTTTCTAGCCTCGCCCACACGGACACCTGTTCTCCCCAGCACCACCTATTCAGGCCCCACCCACCTAGGAGTTTCCCGCCTCTCACAACCCCTCCTACCCTACGCAGGCCCCCTCTCTCTCTGGTCCCCGCCCTCACCTAGAGGGCAGCGGAAGCGCACGTGGTAGTTGGAGCAGCGGCGGCCGCGTGGCTGCTCGCGGTTGAGGCACCAGAAACCGCGTGTGGGGTTCAGATGAACACGCTCGCCGACGGTGGACGGCAGGGCCCAGTCCGTGGTGCGCGCCTCCAGTGCCAGTGGCCGTGGGCACACCCGCGCCGGCCCATAATAGAAGCGGATGGCGGCCAGGCTCTCGAAGTCGCCGTCGCCGCCCGGGTGGTCCACGTTGAACCAGGACGTCCACTCGCTGGCCTCTGCGGGTACCACACACGCTGGGACCCGGGCCGCAGCCTATCGGGCCCTATCTGCATGGTACGGGCCTTACAAACCAAGCCTTCCCCCCAGCCACCACAACAAGCAAGGGTTACCCCAGTCTACCAGCGCCCTGCCCTAATCCAGAGCCCTCAAGGGCGGAAGAAGCTGTGGAGGGGTCACCGGGAGGTGACCTTCCCTTGACCAGCCCTACCTCTGCTGACCATTGCCTGAAGTGTAACATCAGTGCACACAGAGATCTTTCTCCACTGTCTCACCTGCTCCACCCTGAGAATTCAGAACCTTTGAGGTCTGAGAAGCTAGACTGACACCAGCCCTAGCTGTGGCTTTCTGCTGCTTGTCAGGTCTCTGTTTGAACCGGCTGGGGCCTTGCTTACTGCCCAGTGAACCCACCACAGGCTGAAACTACCATAGGCAGGCAGGGGCTGGCCTCTCATATCAACCCCCCAGAGGGAGCCTGTTTCATTTCTGCTTTAAGAGCAAGTCAAATAGGACCTCCCTAGTCCAAAAACTAGAGACCCAGGTTCCAGATCTCTGGCTTTCCTGGATGGCCTGGGCCCACCACCCCACCACTACCTCTTTTTGGTTTCCTCCTTGACAGCCTGGACTCTCACCTCCCTGCTTCTAAAACTTAGACCCCTTGGGGCACTACTTCCAGGGGCTGTCATGTCCAAAAACCAGAACAGTACCGGACTCTTCACCCAGCTTGTGTCCTCTCCTCATGTGATCCCCACCAGTCAGAGCTCACAGCACAGTCCACAGCAGAGCCAGGACTTGGACCCAGGCTGACTTACCTTCCCAGTCCTCCAAGACTGATGAGGACTGGCCAAGGCCCAGCAATGGACCTTCAAGACCCCACGCAGTTGCCGTGGGCTCCTCAATGGGAGTGGTGCCTGTGGAAGGAGTGAGGACAGGGGGAAGGGGTGCTCATGGAAACCCCTGTAAGCTCCTTTTCTGCAAGGTGCTGCCATGACCACCCCCAATTTTGCAGAAAACTGAGGCTCTTAGAAGCCAGAGCCCAGTTCTGGCTGACCCCAAGGACTGCAGTGCCTGCTCCTCCAAGAAGCCTCCCTATGACCCCACAACCCTATCCCTCACTCAGACCCAGCTCCAATTCCATGGGCGGTGGAAGCTGTCCACCTTGCTCTCCAGACCCAGTTCTCCCCCTAAATGTGTTGTGCTCTCAGGTTGAGTTGTATTCCCCTTTGTCCATTTGCATGCTGGAATTCCCTCTCTCAGTCTACCTTTCATCCCTGCACTTGAGGCCCACACTGCCAGCAGGAGGTCTTTGGAATTGAGCCTGGCTTCTTTGGCTTCCAATGACCTCAGACAAGTCTTTCCCCACTTGAAGCCTCAATCTCCTCATCTGAGAAGTGAGCCCAGTTCTCCGCTCCACTGAGTCTTCCAGAGATGGGACTTTCTTTTTAGAGTGGGAGATGTGTGGTAGAGAAAAGGAGTTAGGTGAGAGGGGTGGGGACGGAATGATTCAGTGTCCAGACGTTGGGGCTAAGATCGGTACCACGCCGTCTCAAGGAACCCAGAAGAGCCATCCATATTCCGAGTGCCCCTACAGTTCCTTCCAGTATGAAAGAGTTTAGACGAGGTCCTGTCCCCTCGGCTTCCCCGGGACCCCTTACTCCCCACTTCCCCAGGCTGGCAAAAAAGAACCAGGCCAGGGAAAGCGAGCAGTCCCTTGGTTCTCTCCTGGCGGCTGCATGCCAGCCCCACTGCCAGACGTTCGGGAGCCTAGGGGCTGGGTTGGGGCCTGGGGACGCCTCACCTCGGGCCCCCATCAGATGCGCGGCGGCGACACAGAGGCAGAGCAGTGGCGGCAGTGACGCCATGGCCCAGTCCGAGCCTCCGATGGAGAGTCCCAGTTCTGAGGCGCACTCAGGTCGGACTCCCGCAGGTCTGGCTGGTGGGGCTGAGGATGGAAGCGGGACGAGACCGCTGGCCCCGCCTCGCCCAGGCCCCGCCCCGTGCAGGCAAAGCTCCTCGGCCCTGGGTGAGCAACCTCTCTAGGTCTCCCCCTTTGATGCATGCTGCAGTGCCTCCGCCCGGAGGCTGGCCTGCGTCCCCTGCCCCCGCCCCCGTTGCCGGCTGGAAATCACTCCTTCCACCCATCCTCCGTTCTTCACGTTGTGTCCCAAGCTGCCTGTAGGAAGCGCCTCTTGGACTCGAGCTTGAAGCTGTCTAAACCTTCACGCTTTAGGCGGCCAGAAATCTTCCATCGAATCGGACTTTGACCCTATGGCCTTAGGCCACCGGAGCAGGCTGAAGTTCCCCCCTTAATCTGGCCTCTGTAGAGGGAATTCCCAATATGCATCTGCCCTCCCTCCCGCCTTGGGCAGCTGGGCGACCCATAGGAAGTCCCTTCCCGAGTCTGCCCACCCGCAGTGCACAGAGGAGGCGGGGCCAGGTGGTGGTGGGACATCTGTTTATTTGCGAGCGTCCAAGCCACGTGGGTGAGGATTGCAGTCACAGTGCCGCCACGCAGTCGGTGCCAGTGTACCCAGGCAGGCGCAAAGCGAACTTTCGGCGCACGTCGTCGGGCACAAACCTGCCGGCCACAAAGTGGTGGCGCCCAGAGAAGCGGCCAGCGCAGCGCTTGGGCGCTGCCAGCGATACCAGCACGTCAGGTCGCAGCCCATCTTCAGTGTCGCCGGTCTCCGCATCCCAGCCTGAGGGAGGAGGGGCGGGAGGGGGGACGATTGGGAGCTGGGCGAGGTGCTCACCCTCAGAGGAGAGTCCTGCCACCCTACTACTCACTTAACCTTCCCCATCAGACCCAGCCTCTGCTCTCTGACACGTGAGTCTTGGTCAGACCTACCTCCCTATAAAACTGAGCTTTCACCCTCCGTCCAGTCTCTTTCCCCTCCTTGGAGATGTTTCCCTCTCCATCTGACCAGAGCCTCTGCCCTAATACTTTTCTGCCCCTCTTCCCATCCTGCTACCCAATATTCCTCTATCTGATTCAGCCTCTGCCTTCAGACTACATATATCATTTCCACCTGCTGCCCCTTCACAGTCAGACCCATGCCTCTGCCGGTGTCTGTCGCCATCCCTCTCTCCCTATTAATCTTGAGTTTTCCCACTTATACTAGCATCTCATTCCACCCTGACTCCCAGCCAGCCTCCCCGCTCTGACTAGATGCCTATTCAGAGGACAGACTTGTCTCCATCCTCAGATAAGTCACCGTCAGACCTGTCTTCTTGCCTCAGGTTCTTGCCTCTGACAGGAAGTGCCCGGTCCCCCACCCAACCTGAGCACCCATCCTCCTCTGACTAGACACTCTTCCCTCTGAC
This sequence comes from Macroglossus sobrinus, assembly GCA_004027375.1. Lineage (NCBI taxonomy): Eukaryota > Metazoa > Chordata > Mammalia > Chiroptera > Pteropodidae > Macroglossus > Macroglossus sobrinus. The sequence continues at coordinate 184,025 of PVKZ01001959.1, forward strand.
CTGACATCCCTGCCTTCAGGCTAGATCTTGCCTCTTGACTTTGCAGGACCCTACCACTTCCTTCATTGGGCCATAGACTCTGCCACTTCTCAAATGACCTTCCACCTTCAGTTTAGGGGCCTTGCCTTCTCTCCTGCCTCTGACTGGAGTCTGGGGCCACTAACTAAAAGCCTTCTCCCTCTGACTTTAATTCTTCCTTTAGCGGCCCTAGCCTCCACCCTCAGACCAGACAGCCCACCTCCTCATAGCCAACACCGCTCTTCCCCAGCTCTGTGGCACCCTTCTGAGATGGCCCTGGGTCTTACAAGCCAGGGACATCCCCATGAGTCCGGCCACCCCCTGTGGAGGGTCCGGCTTGCCAGCAACTGTTTGTTCCGTCTGCCCATGGCCTAATGGCTCCAACAGGCATGGGGCGACAGCCAGGTTGGGCGAGGCTTTTGCCGGGTGAGCTCACGTCTGCCCAGGCGACTGGGCCAGGGTGGGCAGCAGGCACACTGGGCTGGTGGGGGGGACACAGAGTTACTTGGGCTATAGCCCTGGTCTTACCCATCTGAGGGATGGAAGTACCCTCTGCCACACCCAGAGTGCACAGTTCCTCCATGATGGGGAAACTGAGGTCCAAAGCAGGCAAGCCAGGTCAAGAGCCAGAGCACAAGGGCCCTCCCCCAGATCCCCCAGTCCCTGCATATCCCCACTATGCCTGGCATGCCTGAGGGAATGTCCAGGCTCACAAGGGGGATGGACAGCAGCTTGAGTGTGGCCAGCGCACGCGTGCAGGGGCCCCCGACCTCGCAGGGTTCCACGCCAGGGCCCAGCACAGCATCCACAACCAGCCCGTAAGCGTCGTTGATGAGCTGAACCTGGGAGGGCAGGCAGGGTCAGGGGTGGCCTTAGGACACCATCCCCAACCTGCCCCTCAGTGGCTGCTGAGCACTGACCTCCGTGGGCAGAAAGGATAGGAAAGGAATGTCCATCTTCTCACACTGTGTAGTCAGGTCCTGGTGCAGTGGGTCCAGTGAGCGTGTGGGGTAGAAGATGGTTGGTTCATACTCCTGGAAAGGGAGGCAGGAAAGGGTCAGTGTGTGTGGGGGCCAGCCAGGCTCTCCAGGCTCTGCCAAGATCCCAGACCTGGCACCAGGCAACAGCCTCTACATTCTAACTTAGAATACTACAAAGAGAAAGAACCGATTTCTGCGCGGATGGGGTGAAGGGGCGTAACCCTGGGAGGCAAAGGGGGTCCTTACTACTCACAAACACCCGCAGGTGCCGGGCACAGACCAACCCCACAGCCCCATTCTGCTCCGGGCCACACACGACCAGCACTGTCCTCTGTTTCCGGGAGAGGGCAGACAAAGGGAACACCTAGAAGGAGACACAGTGAAGGCAAAGGCATGGTGCTCAGAATTCTTCCTTGCTCATGTGGGGAAACTGAGGCCCCAGGCAGTGGAAAGGACAGGAATTGGGCATGGAGGCAATAGAATAGGGACAGAAGGAAGATTGTTTTGGGCAAAGGGCAGGGCCTCTTGGGGCCTCAGTTTCCTCCTTGGAGACACAGAGTCCTTGCCTCAGGCTCTGCCAAGAGAGAGCGGGAAAACGTGCCTCCTGCCACCACCAGGCGCCAGGACTGTGGTTTGTTTATTCTCGGCCTGAGTTGCAGACATTCTTCCACCTTTTTCCACTGCAGTGGCTGCCCCTCCCCCACCCATTTTCCAGGCCTTGCGGGGAGGGGGTTACTTTTCCAACCTGTCTCTCTCCGCCTCTCTCCATCAGCCTGTCTTCACTTCTCTGTCTTTATGTATCTTTCAAACTCTCTGTCTCTCTCCCCATCTGTCTCTCTCTATATATGGTTTGTCTCTGTCTCTGTGTCTCTTTGTCTCAGTCTCTATCTCTCAGACTCTCTGTCTCTATAGGACTCTGCATCTCTCTCTTTTTAAATGGGAGTTAAGTATGCTGGTGTTCGAACTGCAGCCTGCTCTGACTCTGAGTAGCCTCGATCCCCCTCTCCTCCCTCAGCCTCAGCTTGCTTCTATCAAATAAGAGTGACAATGACTCTGACAGGCCTCTGGGGACTCTCCCTAGCCCCAGAGTGGCTCTGGGAGGCCCAGCCATACCACACAGAGGCAAAATTATTTCATTTTTGAGTCTCCTTCCCAAGGTCTCAGTGAGGCCCTGACTGTGCCTGCAACCCACCAAGCCACACTCAGTCAAGGAGGGCGACATCATCTAGCTGGCTAAGATCAAGGGGTTTCTAGGTGGACTTGGGGCTTTCAGAGCAAAAACCCGATGATTGGTCATCAGGAGCTGGGCAAAGGTTTATTACACTGGCTTTGCTTCTGTGGCTTAGATTTTCACCATTTCCTTCTTCTTTGGGCACCTCACTCAGGATATGTTTCATTTGGAAATAAGAACACTTATGTAAAAAAAAATTGAGTCCACATAAAGAAAGATATTGAGGGTTTTTAACAAAGTATACAGTGGTAATAAGAAGAGAAGGGGAGGAAGAGGAGGAGAAGCATTACATACTGGAACCCTAATTCTATCAGGTACTTTTCTAAGTTATTTACATTTATTAAATGGTGTCAGTTTTATTACCCTTGTTCAGAGATAACATGGGGCAGGTACGATAGTAGTATTATCATTGCTTTTACTCTCGAGTCCTTTGCAGGAACCTAGAGGGTGGGGGGTTTGCCCCAGACCAGACACTGCTATGCTTCCCATCCCTTGGAACCCTGCTTAGGCCCCTCCCTGCCTCTGAGCCTCTGTTTCCCACCTGTGGCACAGGATTGTTTGGGGTTACTCGGACTGTAGGAACCAATGTTCCCCAAGCCCAGGACCCAGGAGGTGGCAGAGGCAGGCAGTCACATCTGTACCTCAAGGGCCCCAGACCCTGCCCTGCAGCACTTCAGTCTCTGCATTCCAGCCTCTGTCTCTAGGGACCCTGACCTCTGCACTGACCCTAACACCCTAGGTCTTGGGTCCCTGCCTGGCCTGGCCCAGTGACGAGCCTCTCTGGGCCTCAGTTCCCTCATTTGAGTGATGGGCTGGGGTGGCCCCAAGCAAAAAAGAGCTTCTTGAAGGCTGCACATCCACGGGGGTCATGCAGCTAGGCCAAGGGCTGGCCATCTGGCTGGGGTCAAGGTTGAGGGTACGGGATTATGTACCTTGGTCACAGCCACGGCACTAGCATGACCGCACATCTCCACCAACTGCTGTCTCCCAAAGCGATAATCCTCCAGAAGCTCCCGCTCCAGGGCAGCTGCCTCCTCGGTGCTAGAGAGCAGAATAGGGAGAGACGCTCAGAGTCACAGAGAAACAGAGACTGACGCCTAGAGACAGAGGCTCGGATGGAACCAGAAATATTCTACCAATATTTCAAGCCAGTCCCTGACGTCCCCCCGGACCCTGTTTCCCGGTCTGAAGCGCACGTGGTTGGATGGAACCTGGCAGGCAAAGGGAGGTTTGAGACGAAGCCTGAGGCGAGGGCGCCCTCTGGTGGAAGAGAAAGCGCGCGGAGGCGCGTGTTGGTTCTACCGCCCCAAAGCGTGAAAGACTGAGCAGGAACCAGACGCCCCCAGACCCCAAGGTCGGAGGAACCCAGGAGGAGGAATGGGGCATGAAGAACTTCGATGAGGGTTATGGAAGGATTTCGAGCAGAGGAAACCACTGATTGAGCTCTAGGACACTGGAGGGGGCTGACTGGACTGGGGATGCATGGGGGAGGTGGGTTGTGAAGGCTGCAGAGGAATTTGATGGCTCAACTTAGGGAGGCAGATGTGGGGTCTGCAGCTATGAAACCCACTGGCGATCCCTCCTCAAAGGCAGTGGTACAATTCAGATAATTGTGCCCAGAGAGATGCCAATCCACTGAGGGGAAGCCCTGCCACTGACTTGCTGAGTGACTGGGGTCTGTTTCATCTTTCTGGGCCTTGTTCCTTTTTTTGCAAAAGTAAAGGCAGGATGGGCTAGACTATTTTTCGGGGCCCAGTTCAAAATGCAAATGTGGGGGCTCCTTGTTAAAAAATTAAGAATTTCAAGTTGGTGACAGAGCATTAAACCAAGCACCAGACCTTTCTAAGCTGGCTTAGGGGCCTTCCAAGGGGCCTGGGCTTCATGGTTGCAGAGAGAGAATTGGTTTTGAAGATCAGGTGTTCTTCACTCCAGAATCAGGGGTTGGACAGCTGGGCAGGGTCCATGGCCTGATGCCATCTTCCCTTAAACAGGACCCAGTCCTGTTAGAAAACAGCACCTACTCCCAGTTTGGCAGACTCTAGAGAGGGTAATAATAATAGAGACAGGCCCAGAAGAGTTGGAAGAACATCCAACAACTCAGAGAAGCCAAGTGGCTTGCTCAGGGTCATGCAGAAAGTGAGTGGGAAAACCCAGACTTCCACGCTTGGTGTCTGTCTCCAGGGCCACAAATGGGGTGTAAGCAAAGCAGCAGAGGCAGACCTACAGATGGCAGAGGTTTGTTGGGATGAATCCTAGGTTCCCTCCTTTGATTTTGTGAGCAGGAAAACACAACCTCTTGGCCAATTTTGCAGGGTGATCAGGTCAAGCAGCAGGAGGGGTAGAAATGGAGAACGAGGACTGCTGTGGGATGGGGAGTCAGGGAGGGCCTCCTGGAGGAGCTGGCCTAAAACACTATGGGAGGTAATCCAGGTGGCAAGAAGAGCGAGGGCTAAGGCCTTGTAGTGAAACAAATTTGGCAGGTTCAAGGGACAGAACGGAGACTAGTATGGCTGGAGCAGAGTGAGCAAGACTGAGATACTGGCTCAGGAACACACTTCTGGGGCTCACACAAATGGGGGAGATAAAGGTTGAGGGCAGGGAGGCCACATGCCTCAAGACCACAGCAATCACAGCCATATTCAACCCTGAGCTTGCATTTGGCCAATGTGAGATGAGGTTGAAGTACAGGGTGGGGAGATCTCCCTACCTCCTGCAGGCTGGCCTGGCTCCTGGGAAGGTCATGTGGGAATGTGGTTTATTTCTACACAGCTCTGATTGCAGCTCCCACAGGAGGATGGAGGGGGAAATGAAGGGGGGGAGAACCATCCTTTCCTCCTCTTCTTCCTCAATCCAAAAGCTCTGGCCTCAGGTAACCACTTAAAACACACTGGAGGGGGCTGACTGGACTGGGGGTGCATGGGAGAGGTGGGTTGTGAAAGTTGCAGAGGAATTTGATGGCTGGGGTGGTGGCTTTGGGTGCAGTATGGGGAAAGGGCAGAGGTGTTGTAGGGCTGGGGAGTTTTAAGGATGCCTCTTGCTTCACTCAACATTAGCTTCCAGATGAGAGGGGCTGAGGCCCAGGACTTCTCCCAGAAGGGCTGAGGGGACCTGCTTTCAAAGGGAACTGGGATTGATGCTCCCAAAATACTTCCAGTAAAAGACTATTTTGGAGGCCAGGGTGCCCATACCAGACCCAGACCTTCCCTGGGCTCTCAGCTCCATCTGCTTCTCTTCATCCTCATACTTCTTAATGCCAGCCCTCCATCATTGCTCACCTGACTGTCTACAGCAGTCTCATACCACCCCCTCCCCTCAACTCCACAACACAAGCAGTGGAGGCATTGAAAACTGAAATAGCAGATCACATCACCATGTTGAAAACCTTCTTAAGGCTCCCCAGTATTCAGAGAATACTCAAATTCCTTATCACGCCTATACACCCCATTATGTCTCCAGCCTCAATGCCTTATTTCCCCTTGTTTACTGTGTTCCACTCCTATCCACCCCACAAAGCCCCATCACCCTTCAGTGGTGTTTGAGGCCCTAAACAACTGGCCCACTGTCTCCCATGCTGGATAATATCATAGCTCAGCTTCTAAAACATTCTTCTCCCCCTGCCTAGGATGTGCTGGGTGTTTAGGCTGAATCTGGACATCAGTCAGTCACTGGACAATTTCTGCCCTGAGAGGAGGGGCTGATTGGATAGTGGACAGAGTGGTCAGACAAAAGGCTTTTAGATGAATCTGCTTCACAGAGAGGTCCATAGCCCTGCTTAGGGTCCAATGTCACACAGGATGACTCAGGACAAGGTAGGAGATAACCACAATTGCCAGTTCCTGACCTCAAATTCATCAGCCCTGTGGCAGTTGGCCCATGTGTTCAAGAATCACCCTAGCTCTAGCTCAGGCAGTGGCTTCCCTCCCTAGGCCTCAGTTTCCTTCTCTAAAAAAGGTGATAGTAGCAGGTGACCCACCAAGGGCTGTGTGAGCATTTAAGGACCTGAGAGTAAAAGAGTTCAGATGGGGAAGGAAGAATGGAGGCTCCAGAGTCCCTGGGACATGTAAAGGGGAAGTGGGCCTTGGTCGGGGTAAGGGATGATGAGGGAGTGAGTACTCATGCCCAGGAATCAACCTCAAGAAGTCAGCCTGCCGTGGATGCAGTTTCCCTGGCAACGTAGGTTCAGAGGCATCGGCAGCGCATAGTCTGTCCAGTGAAATGCCAGGTGGGCCTCGGATTTCCGGGGCCATGCCCCTGCTCTCATTCCCACTCCCAGCCATGCCCCTGCCTCTGGTCCCTGGGGCCACATCACTGCCATAGTCTCCGGCATCCCCTTCCCGACTGACCTGAGAAAACGTCGCTCCTCAAGCACCTCCGCCGAATCAGGGCCAGCCGCGCCACTCATGGCCGGGAGAGCAACTGCGCACAGTGCGGGGTGGGTGGGTGTGGGTGCCCCATGGATGCCTTTTAAGTGCATCCCTGGATAAGCCACACCTCCTCCCCGCCCACTGGTCATGCTCACCATTTTCAGGCAAGGCTGAGAAGGCGCTAAGCACAGTCATTGGTCGGTAGACGCGATGGACTTAACCCTTTAGTGCAAGGAGCAGAGATGCTGCTGGGATACAGGGAAGCCGGGAGATGCTCATACTGGTAGGAAAACGAAGTCTGGAGCGGCAGCAATAGGTTCCTCCTCTGCTGCCCCACCCCTCTGCCCTGGTGCACTTCTCTCCAAGCCCCTAACCACTCTTGAGCCCAGCCTGGAAGGCTGCAGAATATGCATGATTCCAACAGAGGAAGGAGAGTCCAAGCGTGTTTGGGAGTAGAGGCTGCTGGTGAATCCAGGGACAGCCTCTGGGTTTTTCCAGGCTACCCTGCTTGGCATTTTCTGTAGAACCCACGCAGCGCCCCCACAGTCCCACCCCGTGGCCAAGTCACTCAATCCATGACACAGGCTAGCAGGTCTTCAGGGCTTTTATTTTCTTTTGTGAAGAGGGAGTGGGGTCGAAGGGTGGCTCCTACGTGTACCAGATGAAGCCATAGGTGGCATTGAGAATCTCGTCATTTGTGCGTAGTCCATAGAGCTCGCCCATCATAGGGGTCACCCAGCGTGTTGTGTGGAACACAGATTCACCCACCTGAGGAGACAGTGGATATAGGTGGGGGTGCTGCTCTGTCCCCTCATCAAGGGGAATCTTACAGAGGCACAGGGAAGGAGTGGATAAACTTCAGTCCCTCTCTCCTCACCCCATCCTCAGGCCCAGAACCTAGTGGGACACACACATGGCTGACTGACCACCCCTGCTGGCCATTTTGTCAGAAGCTGCTGCCTTCTCTTTCTCACACCCATGATCCACTACCCTTCTCAGACCCACGTTTTCTGTGGGAAGCTGTACTTATCAGCTGGGGACCCACCTTCCAGTCAGGCACATCCTTCATGATGATGGCCTCCTCCTCCAGGTTCTCCCGAAGCATCCGCAGGATCCTGCAAGTATGAAGTGGGAAGTAGGGGACAGGCCTAAACACCCTGAGGCCCCTGCCTGATGCACCTGCCAGACCTGTCCCTGCTCCACCACCATCACCTCCTGCTGCTTCAACCCTGCACAAATTAAACCCTTCCTTTCCTCTCCCTAGCAAACTTACTGTTCTCCTACCCCAGCCCCAACATCCCACCCGCTCTTGCAGGAAGCCTTCCTAGTTTTCCCACTTTATGTCTAGTGCCCTCTTCAAGGGTTGACAGAAGTCCCATGTGCAAGAACACAGCTGCCAGTCCCCATGTGCATTTTGGCTGTGTCCTGTGCTGTAAGCTGGGGTACTCAGGCCTGTGACCTCCTGACCCTGGCCCTGGCAGTCCCACCTCCGGTCCTTCTCTGCCTGCAACAGTGGCATCAACGCGATACGGGCTTCAAAGTCCTCGATCTGCAGGCGCCTGTGAAATTTCAAAACCAATACTTGAATCAGACTATGGGGAGCAGGCAATGCAGCCCCTGGACATTCAGGATGATACGTGGGGATGGGGGGTCAGGTGGAGATGCGAGTGAGCAGGACAGAGCTTGGGCAGTGGGCTCTGCCCACCAGGAGCCTGAGATGGGGGTGCCTAATTGGCACAGGCATTGGTCCACAAGACTGCTGGCTTCACACAAACATTGTTTTAATCCTAAAAATAGCCCAAGCCTGATAGCTTCTGGGAAGGGAGGTGGGGTATTCATGACCTAGCTCCTTTCTTCTCACTGCTTTTCAGCATCTTCCAACCCACCAGCCTTGTCCATGCTGGGGGATGGTGGAAATGGAGCCATGTTATGGCCTAGGGAGTGGCCTCTGGCTCTGTTCCCTCATCAAGGGGAATCTTACAGAGGCACAGGGAAGGAAAGGATAAACTTGAGCCCCTCTCTCCCCACTCCATCAACCAAGCAGCTGCCTTTACCACAGCCACACACTATCTCTTCCTGAGAGTTTGGGCCTGGCCTCACCTGTCCAGCGTAGGGTCCCTAGCACTCAGCACCCACCAGGTGCTCCTGAGTTCACTTGACAATGCGGAGTGCCCTCTCTGAGCTGAGCCTTCTCCAGCACCACCCTCAGGGAATCTTGGCCTCATGGCAGGGGGCAAGAGGGTGGGGGAGGGGGTCGCTAAGAACACATGTCACAGATGGGACAGGGTAGAGGGGCCCAGCTAAATGGGGGCCAATTAGAAGGAGCCACCTGGCAGGGAATTGGGCAAACTCGGAAGTGGCTGAAATCTGAACTGAGAGCACCACAGGCCTTGGTCCCTCAGGCCGCAGATGGCTGGCATTGCCATTGTTTTATGTGATCAGCTTTCTAATCAGCTTTATATGGTCATTGCCTTGTCACCCTGGACAAAAACCTACTAAGAGAACAAGTTCCAGGCCTGCCCCTCCACCTCTACCTTATGGGCTGTCACAATCTGGACCCTTGCATCCCCAGTGGCAGAGACTGAGGGGTGCCCAGTGAAACACCTGGAGGCAAGCTCCTCACTTATTAGTCAATCCTTGATGGTAAAGCCCAGAAATGAACTTGCTGGGTCCCTCAGGCCTGGGGGATTGACGAGGGGCCCTGATGTACACCAAGTCCATGGGCACGTGCCCACCCTCATCTGAGAGGGGCCTACCTGCGTTCACGGTTCCATCTCATCATGCTCCAGTACCCGAAGAGCAAGGTTCCAATTCCCACGGCAAACATGCTGTAGCCTGTGGGGAGAGGAGTGCTGGCTCGGCACCTGCACATGGCACAGGCCACCCTTGTTTTTTCTCAAGAAGCATAATCCACTCGCTGTGCAAATACCCCAGAAAGACAAGGGAGAAGGTGAGAACCCCCATGACCCCCTCCCAGAGATGGTTCACATTTCTTTAGACTATTTTTTTTAATCTCTGTGGAATGTCCACCGGCCCCCTTCCTTGGACATTTCCTCCTTTGCCGCTGCAGATCACTCTCTATCACGTTCGTCAACTCTGCAAGCAGGGGACACCAGGCTATCTCAGCTTCTCTCTCACAGGCAAGGCCCTTGTGGATGTAATACTTCTGCCCCCATGCCAGTTTCTGTAAGGTATAGGCCAGGCAGGGACTGTAGAAGGGCCCATGAGTCTAGAGGTTTATGGCTGGGTGCCCTGGCCCCACCATCTTCTAGAATGTTGTCTGGTTCCCAGTTAACCATTCCTCACGAGGAAGGTAGGTGTCCATGCCTGGGTCCCAGCTTCATGGCGGCTCCTGGCTGCTTGGGCCCCCTCCCTGTGTGCTGCCCACAGGGGGATGGATAAGGCTGCCAGAGGAAAGCAGTACCCTGAAGGGGCTGCCTACTGCCCCCTGGGTTCCTGAAAATGTTGCTGCTCCTGGCCCAGCAGGGTCAACCCAAGCACTGCCCCCACTCACCCAGATCCCAGGGTATAGGCTGCCATAAATATTTACTGAGCACCAGCAGGCCTCCAAGCTGTAATCCTGATTGACAGGTTGTGGGCCTGCTGGAACTTCAGGGAGGCTTGGCCACCTGGGGCCTGGCTCACCCTACACCCTCTCATCTTTTCTGGTCTCTTCTCTGGCCAGGCCTTGTGGTTGCTGTGATGAATGCACAAGCTCAGCCAGGTCAAGCTCTAGTTAACACTCAGTAAAAAAAAAAAAAAAAAAAAAAAAACGGTAAATGATGGGTGAGGCCACTCCTCGGGCCTTGTAAGGGGACAAAGTGGGGGCTCTTTCTTCTTCAGCTCAGCTCCTGCACAAGGCTCATCAGGCACCTCTGCTGGACCTGGAGATAAATGAGAAACTGAATCCATTTTTCCCCTTTTCGTTCAATCTGTTAAAAACACCAGCTCAGGGTAAGACAGTTCCACATTACAGGAACAGATCAGTGAGGGCACCCTGGTTCCTGTGCTGAGAGGCAGGACCTCTCCTGAGAGGCTTAAGTGCCCAGGATCTCTCCCAGCACACCAAATGATTGGCCACCTGTGCTAGGCATTTCATCAGAGCTGCCTCATTCTTTTCAATAGTTGCAGAAAGACCCAGGGGCCTCCTCTTTTGACCCAGCCCCCAGGGGACAGACCTGGGCTGTCTTCGTGAAAACCCCTTGCCATCATCACACCAGGCACCCAAGTGTGGGCCATCTGTAAGATAAATTCCAGGACTAAGGCAATCTTACAATTATGCAGCTTTAACTCACTTCTTTCTCACTGCTGGCTTCAAGGCCAAGACCCCAGGCCATCAGGGGTGTCTATGCCTCTGGATCTGCCAGTATGGTGGAGGAGGCTGAGGAAGGGCATACCCAGAAGGGTGTGTGGGTCATGCATTAAGAAGACCTAAATACAAGTATCAAAAACAGGAATAAAGAATGGTAACAACTACATTCCTATCAATAAGTAGCTCAAATGGAAGAGAATTAAATTAAATGCTCCAATTAAAAAAGTGGATGAACGGAAAGGAAAACAAGACCCCTACATGTTGCCTATAAGATAGTCATTTCAGATTAAAAGACACAGACTAAAAGGGAATGGAAAAATATACTGCTTTGATGGACCTAGAAGGTCTTTAAGTCAGAGAAAGATAAACACCATATGATTTTACTTATATGTGGAATATAAGGAATAAAAAGAACAAACTAATCAAAAACAAACAGACTCACAAATATAGTGGACAATTTGGTGATGAACGGAGGGGAGTTTGGGGGACTGTGAGAATGTAGTTAAGGGTTAAAGAAGTACAAATTAGTAGCTGACGGGTGGATGCGGAGATGGGGAGCACGGCATAGGGAATGTAATCAGAATGAATACGTTGGCAAGGTGGAGGGTCAGAGGAGGGAGGGAGCAATTGGGGGGGACCATTATGAACTATACAGACGTCTAACCAATGTATTGTATACTTGAAACTAATTAAAATTTAAAAATAAATAAATATTGATGATTAAAAAAAAATCGATTAAAAAAAGACTTAAATAAATGGAAACTGTTCATGGAATCATAACATTGTTCAGAAGGCAACACTCTCCAAATTGAGGTAGATTCAATGCAGTACCCATCACAATCCCAACATTTTCCACCACAGTCTCATTGAAACTAACAAGATTATAAAATTCATATGGAAATCTAAGAGACCAGAATAGCTAATTTTGACAAAGAACAACAAAGTTGGAGGACTTGCACTTCACAATTTCAAAACTTATCACACAGCTGTGTGTACAAGACAGGGGGCACTGGAATTAGCATAGACATGCACATCGATGGAACAGAGCTGAGAGTCCAGAAATAAACCATTTATGGTCAATTGATTTTGAACAAGGGTGCCAAGACAATTCAATGGGGGAAAGAATAGTCTTTTCAGCAAATTAGACAACTAAATAGCCACATACTAAAGAATAAAATGTGCTCCTTCCTTCCCCCATCCACAAAAATTAATACAAAATGGATTTTATCTTAATGTAAGAGCTAAAACTATAAAACTCTTAGAAAACAGAGGAATTAGCCTCTATAACCATGGATGAGGCAATGGTTTCTTAGATATGACAACAGAAGCACAAAAGAAAAAACAGATGAATTGAACTTCACTAAAAAACTTTTGTGCTACAAATGATACCACTATTGAGCTGAAAAGACAACCCACAAAATGGGAGCAAGTATTTGCAAATCACATATCTGCTAAGAGAATATAGTACCCCAAATTTATAAATAACTATTAAAACTCAATAATATCAAGATGAACAACCCAATTAAAAAATGTGTAAAGGATCTGAATAGACATTTCTCCAAGAAAGCTATACAATGGCCAATAAACACATGAAAAAAGATGCTCAACACCACTGTCACCAAGGAAATGCAAATCAAAACCATAATGAGTACCCCCTCACACCTACTTGGATGACAAAACTCAAAAAAAAAAAAAAGAAAAATAATTATCATTGTCCAGATGTGGAGAAATTGTAACTCCCATACATTGCAGATGGGAACATAAAATGGTATAGCCAATTTGGAAAACAGTTTGGCAGTTCCTCAAAATGTTAAATGTGGAGTTACCATATTTACCATGGAGTTACCATGACCCAACAATTACAGCCTTAGATGAAATTTCATTCAAGAGAAATGAAACATATGGCATATAGACACTTGTAAATGCATGTTCATAGCAGCTGTTCACGACAGCCAAAAAGTAGAAACAACTCAAATGTCCATCAAGTGGTAAATGGATACCCAAATGTGGTCCATCCATACAAGAATATTATTCAGCCATAAAAATGAAGCATTGATATACGCTACACGAACATTAAAAACATGTTGAAAGAAATTAAAAAAGGACACTTTATGAATAATTCCATTTATATGAAATGTCCTGAAGAGAAAAATTCATAGACAGAAAGCAGAATAGTGGTGGTCAGGGGGAGAATGGCAAGTGACTGCTAATGGGTATGGGGCTTCTTTTTGGGATGATGAAAGTGTTGCAAATTTAGATCACTGGGATGGCTGCACAACTGCGAATAGACTAAAAACCAGTGTTTTGTAAACATGAAATAGGTGAATTGTATGGTATGGAATCTCAATAAATATGTTAAAGACACAAGAAAAAAGAAGAAAGCACCACACACTTGGGGCAGGAGAGTACAGAGTGGAGCTGAGTGTGAGAGATGAGGAGAAGTGGGGGTGGCAGTCACTCTGAGAGCAGTGTGGATTAAAGGCAGCCTGAGCCCACTTGACATGTGCTGGGATGCTGGCAGTGAGTAGTCCAGAGAGAAAAGGGCAGATGGTGCCAGGTTTGGAGCCACAGTGCCTTGACAAGACCAGGGGAAGGTAGAACTGATGGAGAGAGGGGCACTGTAGACCAGGGCTCAAAAGAGGCAAGGCTGGGGGAGGGCCAGGAGGAAGAGGGTGAGGGCAGGGTACAGGGCCATTGCACGTACTATTTCCCTCTGCCTGGGGGACTTCTCAGAGAGGTACCTCCAGCTTACCCTGGCTAAAGTAGACCCCAATTAACCAAGGCCTCACTACTTGCCACAACAGGAAATTATGGCATGATGTGTCTATTTCCTCAGCTAGACAGTGAGCTCCCTGAGACAGGGTCCACAATCATGTGCACATTCGACAATTAATTACTGAATGAATGCAGATAATAAACAAAAACCACACCACCAAAAGAAGATACCTTCCTCACCTTTCAGCAGCCAGGAAAGACTGGGGTGGGTCTGTATGTACTACAATGAAAGTTGGTGTAAATGGGGGTGATTAGGAGATCCAATCCTAGGCATTGGTATTTAGGGCCCATGGGAGACATAGCTCTGTCATGAACAAGAAGAGGACTGGGATAAAGAGCATGTTTGTGACTTAAAAATAAAAAAGAGAGATGCTGACTGGGGGTTGCCCAGGGAGGCCTGAGGGCTGGAATCCTTTTGCAGCCTGGGTACAGGTCACATAGGTGTATATGTGTAAACAGACTTCAGAACACCTGAGTTGTACACTGACCTTAGAACACCTGAGTTGTAACTTAGTATTAAGTTATACCTTGAGAAAAGACGACACTCACTTATTTTCCTTCAATCAGCTCTAGGATGAGTTGAGTGGTCAAGTGGTGCCAAATCTAGCTTGTTCCTGTATGACCCTTGGCCTAAGAACACTTTTAGGTCTGTAAACAGTTGTAAAAAAAAGCAGCAGCAGTGGACAGAAACTATCTGGCCATCAAAGCATAAAATACTTATCTGATGCTTTACAGAAAAAGTTTGCCAACTTCAGTTCTTGGATACAAAGAAGCCCAGAAGGGGAGGAGGATTTAAGTTCTCACTTGACATTAACTTTACTACTATCTGAATTGCTACTTTTTTTTTTTTACCATGCCTATGAATTTTTTTTAACATGCACAGATTTTAAATGTAAAGCTTGATGATTTATAGTAAATGTATTCACCCTTGTTTCAAATTTCTTTGTATTTCTGTTAATCATGGGTGCCTTTCACTTTTTTACATTTTTCTGTGATGAACCAGGAACAAACTTTAAAACGTTACTTAAACATCTGAAAAATTTAAGAACACATATTCTTGGGACATCTTGCAGGCGGGGGCCACCATCGAGGAACCACCTCATAGAACATCTCGGCGTTCCAGGTTTTGGCCCTAGCTTTGCTCAGGGTGGGCCTGGCGGGGGAGGTCGCAGCCTCTCAGTTTCCCCTACTGTGAGAGCAAGCGTGGCCGAGGACTAGGGGCGCAAGCTATATACTAATCTCGGTTTAATCTACTGTGAAATGGAAAAAATGAACGGGACCGACTCCTGGACTGTTACTTAGTAAACGCTCTACAAATTACAGCGGTTATCGTTATCGTTACCGCTGAAGCTATCAGGGATCCCGGAGCTCCGCCTCTCATCACACCGCAGGTAAACTGAGGCTCTCTAGTTTCCCTGGCGCCCCGCCCCTGCCGCGGCGCCCAGAAGGCCCAGATCCTGATACCACGGTGCCGGCGGACACTGACCCGACATTCCCCGACGCGGAAGGTTCCGCTTGTAGTCGATGGGGCCGTAGCCCCCCGGTGGGGGCATGTCCTGCTTCACCTTCGACGCCGCCATGTTTGCAGGGCTCCCCATCTTCGGTCGCGGGCGGAAATGACGTAGTCCGCAGTCGCCGCCACTATGTGTGGCGGAAGCAGACGCGCAGGTGTCTGGCTGGGCCAGGGAACCTAGGGCCCTGGTGTAGAAACCCTACAGTAAGAGAGAACTCAGTCTGTGGGGTCTGGCTATGGCCAAAGAATCCTGGTTTTCTTTTCTCCCAGACGGGGCGTGGCCACCCGGAGCCCGTGCACTAAAGGACCTCCCGTTCACCTTCCCTTTAGGACATTGCGTAGGACAGTCAAGCTCCTGAGGGAGCCAGGTCGCTGCGCTAATCTTCCTTTCCCGTTTTCTCCCCTAAGAGGTTCTACGGGCAGCGCAGGGCTCCACATAGTCAGGGCTAGGTACAAGAAGTTGGGGGACGGCTGCTGTTTGATTTGACTAGCGAGGCGCCACCCCAATCCTAGACACGGATTCTACACCCTGGTGGTGGTCGGAAGCCCTTGCTAATGGCCAGTCATCGGGAACTGGACCATTCAGAGCGATTATGAGTCACAAAGCCCTAGGGCCTTGGGGGACCCCGGCGGGGCGGGGTCCGAGGGGGCCCACCCCGAGGCAGAATGACGCTCGCGGTCACTTCACAAGGCAGAAATTGTTACCTGGGTAATAAAAGGCACCGCGGCGGCGTGGGCCCGGGAGTGGGCACATGGGGGTGCGGGTGTGCAGGTGCCAAGCGCCATGGGTTAGGCCCGAGATTGGAGTCCGGCCGCCCCCCGACAGCAGCCGCCTCCTACTCCCCCGTGCGCCCCAGGCGCCACCATGTCGGGCGACAAACTCCTGAGCGAACTCGGCTATAAGCTGGGCCGCACAATAGGTGAGGGTAGTTACTCCAAGGTGAAGGTGGCCACATCCAAGAAGTACAAGGGCACGGTGGCCATCAAGGTAGTAGACCGGCGGCGCGCGCCGCCTGACTTTGTCAACAAGTTCCTGCCGCGAGAGCTGTCCATCCTTCGCGGCGTGCGGCATCCGCACATTGTGCACGTCTTTGAGTTCATCGAGGTGTGCAACGGGAAGCTGTACATCGTGATGGAGGCGGCCGCCACCGACCTGCTGCAGGCTGTGCAACGCAGTGGGCGCATTCCCGGGGGACAGGCACGCGACCTCTTCGCACAGATCGCGGGTGCTGTGCGCTACTTGCACGACCACCACCTGGTGCACCGTGACCTCAAGTGCGAAAACGTACTGCTGAGCCCCGACGAGCGCCGCGTCAAGCTCACAGACTTCGGCTTCGGCCGCCAGGCACATGGCTACCCTGACCTGAGCACTACCTACTGCGGCTCGGCCGCCTACGCATCGCCCGAGGTACTCCTGGGCATTCCCTACGACCCCAAGAAGTACGACGTGTGGAGCCTGGGCGTCGTGCTCTACGTCATGGTGACTGGGTGCATGCCCTTCGACGACTCAGACATTGCTGGCCTGCCCCGGCGCCAGAAGCGTGGCGTTCTCTACCCCGACGGCCTCGAACTGTCCGAGCGCTGCAAGGCCCTGATCGCCGAGTTGCTACAGTTCAGCCCCTCGGCCAGGCCCTCTGCTGGCCAGGTAGCGCGCAACGGCTGGCTGCGCTCGGGGGACTCTGGCTAAAAGCCGGGGTTCCCTCCATTCCCGCCGCCTCGAGCACTGCGAAAGCGCAACGTATGAGCGAGAGGCGAGCTTCCAAAGTCCGGCGAAGCCGCCACATGCCACTGTACAGGCGTCCTTCCCCCTTTCCCCTCTTCCTCGACGGCGAGGGCCACAGTCGCCTCTGTTTGGAATCTAGCTCCTCCTCCACGATCCAGAGAGCAGGAGGTTGCGTGCGCATCCTCGATTCCCTGCAGGAAGGTCCCGGGAGGGGGCGGGACACGAGGATACGGAAGCCAATGCGCCTGCGCGGAATGAGCGACGGCTGCGCGGCGGGCGGCTGCAACCTGGAGGAGCTGCCAGCGAGGGCACGCGCTCAGGTGGTGTCGTTTGCCATCATGACGTGCCTCTCGCTGGGGGGCGGTGCGCTCCGGGCGCCGCCCCAATTGACACTTGCAATAAACTCGCTCTACCTCGCACCTGGCTCCAGCGATGGCCCATTTTACGGATGAGGGGCGAGGGAGTTGCTCCCCGGGGAGAAGGCGCGGGCGCTCCATTTTAGAGAAAAACTTGTTAAGGTTCTTGCTCCAGTTCTCAAAAGGGGGTTGGGAGGATTCGAACCCGTACTTTTTTGGCTCCCTTGCCTGGGCAGAGTCGAGGGGGCTTTGAGGTCTCACCCCTGGGTAGTGATGGTCCTGGGAATGGAGATGCTAGGCTGGGGAGCAAGGACCCAGCACTCTTCTCGTGTTTAGGGACGGAACAGCGGGACGGGGCTGTCTTGATATGAACAGCATTTACAGTTGAGGAAATTGAGGCTTACACAGATGTCACCTGCCCAAGAACAGAATTGGGATTTGAACTTAGATATGGCTGAAATGGGGTGGGGAGGTGTGGTGAAAGCTCTCCTTAGTGAGGGCCTTAATGAAGGTAAGTCTCGGCGGTGTGTCCTTTCCATTCATGCATTTATTGAACCCCTGCTCTGTTCCAAGTTCTGGGTCTCAGCAAAGAGGCTTAGGTACATCCTTGCCCTCAATGAGGAGGCAAGTGAAAAGTCAAGTGTAAAAGAATTGAATGGAAATTTAAAACAACAACTAAGCTGTGCTAAATGCCAGGTAGGGAGTGACCTAGGAGGGATAGAAACAGATATATGAGCTGAACCCTGAAAGAATCAGCCACTGGAAACAGCAGAAAAGCATTCCACGCTCTCAAACAGGATGGAGCTGGTGTGTTTTGGGTAAAGCTGGAAAGCTCCTGTGGCTGAAATGGAGAGGGAGCAGAGAGGTAAAAGTGTCTGGAGAAGGGAAGTTAGGGGTTATTTTGCTACCATAAAGTTACTGGTATGAGAAACGTTTCCCTGAGCCTTAATCCTACTCACCACCATCTGAGGCCCACGACCAGTCTCTAAGGAGGCTGGTCAGCTTGTGGGTCTTACCATGCCCCAGCCCTGCTCACTGACCCTCCATGACTCTCAGGTGCCCTGGGGATTAAGTGCCAGCTCTCCCCTCATCCCCTTCAAATAGGCTGTGGCCCCACCTCTCTCATTTTGCAGATGAGGAAACTGAGGCTAAGATAGGGGAAGTGCCTTGCCTCCAATCCTGGTTCACATCTGAGCTAAGACAGAAAACCCAACCCTTCTAGTTTACCTTTCTGCCCTCTCCTGACCTAGATCATACCTTGGACTCTGCACCTGGAAAATGAGGACAGAAAGCCATCACTGGGATTGTTGGGAAGGGCTGTGGCTCACTGGTGGACAGTAGTATTTAAGCCTTCTCAAGGCTCCCGTTGCACTCAATAAAACCTACATTTCACCCCTTTTCCTGAAGTCCAGCCACACTTTTTTCAACCTTGACCTGCCAGAGCACACTTCTCAGAATTCACTGGCTGTTCCCACTCCCAGCAACACTTTTCCCCTCTCTCCATTCAAGAATTGGCCTAAAATGTCTCCTCCTTGTGAGGCTGTTCTTTCCTTTTGCCCTTGTCACAGGTGCAGTCCTCATGCTTGGGGTGTAGCACATGCCTTTTTCTGTTCCTCACTGATGAATCTGCATGAGCAATGGACACAACTATTCTCCCATCCCATAGCCAGAGAGCCATGGCTTTGGGTCAAAATGGACAAGGTCTCAGAGACCAGGGAAAGTGGTGTCCCATTTGTTAGCTGGAGAAACAGACTTGTCCCTGGTCCTTTGAGCCTGTGGCTGGACCCAGTAGACTCACTTGAGGGCTGAGTGCAGAGCCCCCAATAAAGCAACAGTAAGTGTGCTTCTTGCAGCCAGTGTTTGAGCATGGGGCACCAATCAGGATGTTACAGGTAGACCAAGATAGGTTTAGATTTGTCAATTAGGTCTGTGCCTGCCCAGGTGAAATCAAGCTGGTTGTTGGGGAGGGTAGTTAGCCCTCCAGGTAAAGGCAGGGATGCCTCAACATCCACCACCACCACCACCACCACCAAAAAAAAAAAAAAAAAAAAGGACCTAGGAAAACAATGGTAACGCTACCGAAGTGATCACAGGTCTCACAATATGAATAAAATTCGGAATTGTGTCCTCTGAAAAAACAAATTTTTACCAGTAATTGTTCATT
Source organism: Macroglossus sobrinus (assembly GCA_004027375.1). Lineage (NCBI taxonomy): Eukaryota > Metazoa > Chordata > Mammalia > Chiroptera > Pteropodidae > Macroglossus > Macroglossus sobrinus. The sequence goes on from PVKZ01001959.1 coordinate 203,461, forward strand.
TCAGGGTCCAGCTAGGTAGTTCTGTCTGTACTTAGAACCCACATCTATAATAACGTGTCCTGCAGCAAAGACCCAATGTGAAGCCAAGCCTGAAAAGCACTCCAGAAAAACCATCACTCCAGGGTGGAGAGTAGAAGAGGCTAAGAGCCAGTCCAATGGGTTTTACCCATTGGACTGTCACCACACTCCCCCAAGTCACAAAGTCCCAGGCCTTGTAAAGAGATGGAGGCCCAGAAGCAAGACCACGGTGCCCAGGCAGAGAGAACTACTCCAGAAGTGAAGTCTGAAAAAAAGCCCAAGATGTCTCATCCTTTGCTGCACCTCCCCGAGTCTCCAACCTGCCCCAAAGCTGGGCCAAAATAATGCAGGTAAACCAGGGCCAAGGGAACAAAAGAAAAATACAACGAACACATAGTTCATTCCTTTATTGTCTTTCAGATTCTAAAACTTTCTGACACCATGTATAGCCATTAATTCCAACCTGTGTATTGGAACTTCTATTCTGGTTTAGTGGTCAATTTTTACATTATCAAAGATTTAGTCACAATAAATAAAAGTGACTCCCCCCCCAAAAAAAAAGCGCTATCTCCCAAATACCCTGCACTAGTGTAGTTGTTTATTACACTTTTAAAAATTATAAAACAGCTGTCTAAAAAAGCTCAGTCCAAATCCTTTAGGCAAATGTTATATGCAGCATAACTCAGCATCAAAGAAAAACCCTGTGGCAGAGCATCAAGGACCACATTTTCTATTATTTACACACCTGTGATGAGAATGTTTATATTACTTGTACAAAAAACTCCATGTCTCTCCTTCCACTGGAGTGACATGTGGGACATATAGCAGGGCTGTACTCAGATGCCTTTCATTTCCTCTGCCCTGGGGCAAGATTTCTGCTTTAGTCTTAAAGAAGACATACAGGACTAAAGGCACCCTGGAGAAGGATTATTCTTGCCCTTGTCAAAGGTGTGGGTGCCAACATCACAGTTGGAATACTGAGACAAGTCCCCATGACATTGTCAAGATGGCCCAGTGCCATGGATCGCTCCAAGGGGACGTGTCTGTGCACATACATGTACACCTGGCCATTTTAAACCTGCTCTCCCATCAAAACAGGGAAGGAATAAGCTTTGTAAACACCACACCCCAGTCCACAGAGTGGTTATTTTAAGTTTCTAGTTGCTGTCAGAGGTTTGTATCAGATAACAAGGGGCTGTTACAGTTGCCATTTGAGCCTGAGGACTCCCACATCCTCACTGCTCCAGGGAACCAGGTCCTTTCCCACCCAACGCTCCCATGGGGAGACGAGGCCCCAAGTACTATATAGCAGATATTGAGGCGGGTGAGCTTTGATGCTGGGAGAACACCCTTAATGTTAACATCCTTTCCTAGTATATTCAAATCCCACACCTAGAAAGGGATTTAATAATGCCTTTCCTGTAGGATCTTAAAGTTTATCACACAACCACCCATTTGGGGATTGTTATAGAAGTTACACTGCAAAGGGGGAAACAAAAGAAAAAAGGGGAAGGGGATTTAGAGAGTAAAATGAACTAAATATGAAAGCCTCTCACATTCTAGTCCCCGTCTTAAAAAGCCACGTTTCCAGCACAGTAAGTCATCTCTGATGAGAACGTGCTTGGGAATGCTGGTCTGGAGAAGGCAGAACCAGGGCCTTGCTGTCCTGTTCTCTGCCAGAGGTGGTCTGGCAAGGAGAGATGAGGTGGAGAGGGGAGGAGAGGTGGTTCCTGAGTACAGTGATAAACCAGGTTCTGGTGGGACTTGGGGGCCAACGTGTTCCCCCCAGTCACAGACCCAATCAACCCTGGCTGGAAAGCGACAACCCTTCAGCATCCCACCAGTGCAGAAGTGACCTTGGCCTGGACACCTGATTCTGTTACTATATAGGACTGAGGACTATTTGCTGGGAGTGGCCAGCTGAACACTCCTTGTTGGATTTGGAGTCTGGCTGGTGTCACTGAACAGAGAGGGCTAACAGCTTAAGGTAGTATAAGACAGATATTTATTTGCCAGGCACACAGAAAAACGCGAGGAATAGAAACGCTTGCATACTTTTGAGTTTTTGGTGTAAAATCACACCCTTTCCCCCCACTCCTGAATGTCAATTTCCCTCTTTCCCCCTAAATCCCTGGATCTGGTAATGAAAGCCACCCTTCCCTGCCCTCCCCTCCTTCAGCCCATCTATTCAAAACAAAAATCAATGAGAAATTTGGGGTTTTATACAACAAAAACTTAGAACATTCTGCAAAACTAGGTCTTCTACCTAGGTCTTCTACTGCATGTCAAAAAAATGTTTTTTAAACACTGATATTCACACCACATGAGAGAGGGGGTTAAATGAGCCTTTATTAGAATGTTGAAGCAGTGTGTTTGAAGAAGGCGGCCCTACAAAATAAGGGTTTTAAATTAAGTCCCTAACTGCATGGACAGGAAAACCAGGACTGGGGCCGAAGTGGGGAGTGGCATACTCCTCCTCCACTCTGACACATGTGCATGCACACGTGGATGCCCTGGCATCTGCATGGAGCCAGCCCCGTGTACAGCACACACAGGACAGCTTCTGCCTTTCCTCATGGAACCGATCTTTAAGGAGTGGGAGAAACCAAAATGAAACACAACTAAGAGCAGACCTGATCCTTTGTAAGACATTTCTGTAGATTCTAAAGAGGGTTAAAAAAAAAAAAAAAAAGTCCAAAGGCGAACGCTGGCGGCATGGCCCTGCTTTAAGGGAAGGTTCTAAACTAGACCCAAACAGAAAACCCTGAAGTCTGTGGCAGGGGAGGGATGCCTCCCCACCTGATACACCTAACGGGAGCACAGGCCAGGGCAGCTTGGGATGATGTCCATCAAAGTAAGTAGGAAAAGAAAAGGAAAAAATTTAATAAAATAAACCACAACAAAAAAAATACAACAGCCTGCCCCTCCAACTTCTTGCTCAGGCTCTGGACGTTGCTGCCAGTTTTCTCCACCCTCCTCCGTAGGCAACGGCACAGCTTCCAGGATCCCGGGCTCTCTAGCTGGGTCTGGGCTGCAGTTTGTTCTTCTGCTAAGTGTGGGAGGTCGGGGTTTCCTGGATAAGCAGCAGCACAGGCCTTCCGCTGGAGTGAGCGAGGGCTGGTTGCTCAGCGGCCCACCCTCTGGGTCATGGGGGCCGTGCTTGACAGAACCCCTGGGTCTGCACGATTTACTTAAACTCCATCATTGTGAGGTGATTAAAAAAAATCTGTCAACCTAGAGATTGCCGTGAAGGAAGGCAGTCAAAGATTGGGAAGCTAAGATGGGAAAAAGCAAAAACAAAATAGAATGCTCCGCTCAACTTCAGAAGCCCCGGCGCCAGTCTTGTCCTAGTGTGTTGTGTCACAGTGTCCAGGCTGCCTGTGCGCCCTGTGGGGCCTGAAGGGGAGGGTGGGAGCATAACTAGCCCCCAAGGTCCGCTTTTCTGCTGGTGTTGGGCAAACTAAAGGCAAAGAAAGGAGGAAAGCCCACGGGAAAGGTCCCCCAGTGATAATCATCATCCACCTGTGAAGCAGCCCTGCAGCCGTGATGAGACTTTGTGGCAACAAGACTTTGCAGCCAAGAACGGAGCTCTTGCTTCTGCAGCATGGCTGACACTTGCTCACTCTCTCAGGGAGCAGGGTGTCTTCCTGAGCAGAGGGTGGCGGGCCAGGTGGGAGGGAGGTGGGAGCCTGTTCTCCATTGGGCCAGGCTCACACTATTTCCACGTGGCCGACTGGGGGATGGAGCGTGGCGGGATCATGTCCAGGAGATACTCCCGCTGGCGGTCCACCGCAGAGGAGGTCTTGTGCACCGCCAAGCTTGGGCTGACAAAGGCAAGGGCCCCGCCTGCAACAGAACAGAACAATATGCTGAGATGGCTCCAGTCAGGCAGAGACTACCAAGAGGACCCCAGCCTCAACAGGGCCAACGGAACTTGGGTGGTAAAAATCCCAGTCTCAGACCCAAAGAGAATTTATGAAATAACTCAATCACCTTTACAATGTTCCCAGACTCTGCTGTGGTAACAGATTCCATCAGCTCCTTGAGAGTATGTAAAATGAGGTGTTCACCAAAGTGCAGTTTAGAACAGTGAAAAATCACAAATGACTAAACTGTGAAACTAGTAAATCAGTATGATGGAATACTATGCTACTATTCAGAGGGACACAGACTGGTGAACACAGCATGATTCCCTCTGTAGGACACTAGATATACATGACACTCAAGTGAAGACGCAGACTTGGGAAAGGCCCTACCTAAGTGCTACATTTGTTCTCTTGGGGTAGAAAGTACCCGTCATTGCCATCATCCTCTCTTTTGATATTTTCCAAATATCTCCAATGAACAAGTTTCACTTTAGTAACTGAAAAATGAAGAAATGACCCCAACACATAAACACACTAAGGTTTTGGCTGGCCTGGTGTAAGAACTGCCCTAGATCCACAGCTACAAAAGGGCCTCCCAGAGTCACTGCCTTACACCAACAGTATTTCGGGTGGAGGTTAATACACTTTGTAGAACAGGGTTCTGAAGTCAAATGAACTCGGGAGCCCTCCGTGAGTATTCAGGGCAGCACTGCCAACGAGATCCCGCCCAGTTTCCCTCAACTCACCACTCAGAAACCCAGGGTAACCAGGAGCACTGGCAAAATTCTCCTGAGAAATGAAGCTTCTAAGCGTTGAAACTTTTACCTCTGACCCAACAGTTGAACACAGCAACTATTTATTCCTTCAGATTCCCTTTCAAACATTACCCTTTTAGTGCTTACATTGTTTTCAAATGGTTGCTATCACTTATCTCATATATCTTCAAATTTCCCAGGAAAGGAATTCCTGACCAGCTTATGAGTTCTTAGTTTTATCTTAAACACGCTGAGCAAAAGTATCTCTGCTTGTATTGTTTACAAATGTTCTCCACTCTCCAGGTGGCCCCCATTCTTCTGTAGTTAGACAAATGTCCTCCCGTCCCTGAGTCCCTCTCCTGAGGGAAGCTCTAAGACTTGGGTATGTCTCTAACCCATGGTCAGCTATGTGCACAGTGGGCTCCTGTGTTTCATTTGCATAGACGGGCCAGCTTTCCCAGGTCTGACTGGGGTCCATCATATGATGGCGCCCCTTCTTCCTACAGGGGTGTGACAGGTACTCATTCCCACAAGGAGTGCTCACTCATTTTCACTCAGCCTTTTATGCCTACCTTTCACTTTCCCATTTTTGATGGACACAAGAAATATCCAACTTTAATCTTCATGCCAGCATATAAATGATAAATTAAAAAACATACATATAATATTGTACACCTGAAACTAACCAATGTCACCGCAATAAATTTTAAAAAATAATAAAGAACAATGATCTAGAATGGTGAGACTATAGAAAACTGAAAAACCTCCACCTGAGGGTCTCCACATCTCCTAGGTCATTCCTCAGAGGCCTTTACTGCCGACCTCAGTTAAAATCCCAGTCTTCACCCCAGGGTCACCCTTCCCTTCCCTGCATTCTTGTTCTATTCGCACTTTTCACCACCTGATCTGTACAAGGTAGAAGGTGGAAAGAGAATGTGCCACAAAGCAGGGAATAAAGGACACTGACTGAGCAAGTAATAGAGTTAGTGCAGCAGGAAGGGCACAATATAAAAACAGGCATTCCTATAGTGGGGGTGGGGAGGACGCACATGAGTTGTCAAGATGAGCATCTACGGTGACAGGAGTCCACTGAATGGCAGGGGTGACAGTGCCTGAACTGGGTGTGCCCTACATTTTGGGTCAAGGGCTGAGAGTTTTGGTACAAAGCGTGGAGACAGCGAGGGCAATCAATATTTACCCAGGGCTGGCACTTGCTCAGGGTGTCCTATTTAGTAAACAAAAGAGATTTTGCATGAGGGTCAGGGGCAACTGCTCTTAGGAAGCAGGCCTGGGAGTTCAGGGCCCTTTGTGCCATATCCATTCACCCTGTGTACATGCACATCTTTATTAAAAATAAAGAAGGGATGGACCCAACCATGGCAAGGTCCTTACTTTGAGTACTGCAGAAGGCCACCCACCTGTACTCAAGGGTGCCTTCTTCCAGTTGGAGGTGGCATTGCTTTTGCCGGCACTCACGGCTCTCTCGGAATGTCTGCCGGTCCTGCTGACAAGGGCTGTGGCTGAGGCTGCGTTCTGCAGTTTCGGTGACTGACTGAATGTGTGCAGCACACTTCTGGGCGTCGTGGCCGAGCCCCGGGACAGCTGGCTGGAGGCCTACAGTGGAGAAGAGGATGTGATGGCTCACATGAAGAAGGGGGTGCAGAGGGTGAGACACTCAGTGCAGCCTCTCCTTGCTCTGGCTGACCTCTTCCCACCCACATGGGGTCCCTAAAGTCCAAAATCAGGAGACCAGGTAAGTTATACCAGGAGGGGAGGGGAAGGAAATAGAGACAGACAGACACGCAGGCAGCTGATGTGGTCACGGTCTGGGGTGGAGGGCTGGTTGGTGGTGCGGCACAGGGAGCTCCCAGCACTGCAGTTCTGACCTGTAGCACAGCCCCGTTACTCCAGTCGCGGGCTTCTCCTGAGCGGAACGCCAACTTACGCCGGGGTTTTATGACCTACACAAACGGGGGTTGAAATCAAGGTCAGCACCATCCACAGGCCGGCCTAGGTGGACCTAGAGTGACCAAAGGGCAGCAGCTGTGGCCACACAAGGCCTAGTCCCCACAGAACAAGTCGCTTCCTGAGGACAGTGTGGCCTCCCACTACAGAGGGACCTTGAGAAGATGTGGTCATTAGTGAATTACAAATGACTGCCAAGGATACAAAAAACTGCCAACAAGGAGCTTTGGGTCTACAGGGGGTGGGAAAGCAAAGCATTAAAAAAAGCAACCAAAAAAAATTTCAAACTTGCTTCTCTCCTTAATTTAGCTAGAACATTTCTTCCAAACGCCCCTTGTATCTCAAATGTGGCTTTCAGAAAAGTCCTCTTAGACAAGAAGTACTTGTCAGCTGGCACAATGCGCATGAAAGCTACAAAATCTAAAGAAACTGCAAATTAGTATTTTCACCACCAAACACCACCATTAAATGCAATTTAGACACACAGTTAACAATCAGGCAGATGCTCGCCGCAAGTGTGGGAAAGAACACCAGAAAATCCTGCCTCCTAGCAGTAACTCTCTGCCAGGGAACAGGACTCTCGCCTAGAGAACAAGGCCCCAGCCTGGCACCCAGGCCTTGGGGCTGTGGTTCTGGCTCCCAGACAAGGACTCACCTGCTTTAGCGCGGGGTGGGTGGTGGTGGCAGGTTCAGCTTTGGCCTGCACAGCAGCAGTGCCCTGCTGCAGGAGGCGCTGCTCGATCTCCTGTTCCTGTTGCAGTGCCTTCACAAAGGCAGCCTTCAGCCGGCTAGTGTGCTCCACTTTGAGTGCCTTCTTTTGGTTGGACGCCATGCAGTTCTCGCACATGATGGCGCCGCCCTTCTCCTCCCGCCAGCGGCACGTGAAGTCCGTCTTGCACTGTGCACACATGTAGGGCTCCCGGGACAGAACTACAGCCGCTGACATTCTGCCTGCTGCAGGGGAAGAAGAGTGGGCTCACATCAAAGAAAAAGACACTATCAGAACCCTCCCACCCCCAGGTGAAGTGCATGACAGAGCAGGAACAGTGCCCTATGCCATGTGGCCCAGCGGGCATCAGAAAAGCAAAGCCTCAGTCAACATCCTCTGTTCTTTCCGCAAAAATGTATTAGGCACTGACTATGTGCAGACACTGGGCCAGCCTCATGAAAGCTTTGCTAGCCAAAGCTTTGGAAATGCCGTAGGTTAGGCATCCTTGGTATGAACTCTCAAAAGCAGTGCCATCAGCTTGGCTTCTGCTGATTGCCTTGCCACTCACCGTGCAAGGACAAGGAGGTATTAAGTCCTGACTTAGCCTCCCATTCATCCTTTCTATACTGGCCTTGCAATAACTCTTTTGCCAATAGTATCACCTCATAAGAGAGACACCAAAGGGAGCCAGACACATCTAGGCCTTGTCAGAGCCTGCACCCCTCCCTGCTGGGCCTGGCTCTGGAGCCCTGTGGTCCCTCTCAAGGCGGCCTGACAGGTAGAGCCTACCAGCTCCTCCCCTGTTCCCCTGGACCAGTTATGGTCTTGCCTCCTCCCCAGCTCTGAGGATCTGATAAGATCATATAGGAAGAGTGTTCAGGCTGGCTGACCAATTAATTTCACTATCAGCTCCATCTCAGGGCATAAGTATCCTCAGTTCAGTGTCTGGTGAAGGCCCCCTAAGGGCCAACCAACATGGCCTCTACTTCTGTTTCCAGTATTGGTTTTGATCACTATCCTGTTTATGCCCTTTTATTCCTAAAACTTCTTAACACTAAGATGTGCTTTGCAAATTGTTTCCAAAGATAACGATTGAGTGAGTTTGGCTCTGTTGTAGGTATCCCCACTCTCCCACACTGGGGGCTCCGGGCACTCCAGGCTCTGGGAACTTCCACCTGGAAGTGATGACTTCTGTGATGACTTCCTACCTGGAAGTAAAGCCTATCATGTCAGCCTCCCACGACACTCCTCCTCAATGACCGCCCACCTGCCTCACAGCACACCAACACCACACTATATATGTGCGGGACCTTGGACCTTCACTCTCAAGACATCCTAACAAGAAAGGTACCTGCAATGTGTTTAAGAAGCTATCACAACTCACGGCAAGCAGAACTGATAACGAAACGTCATCCATAATATCCGAACTTCAAGATAACTCTAGGTACACTGTAGGCGCACTGGCATGTGCAGTGCACTGACAAAAACCTATGTAACAAACTTCAGTGGTAAGAAATAAAAACAACCCTAGCCCAAGGCCAACTCACCTTGAGTCTCCAGCAGATTCTGTACTACCTCCTCCAGGCCAACCAGGTAGATGAATTCGTTGTTGGCAGCACTGGGCAGGAAGTTCATCTCTGGGGCGGGGGGTTTGGGAGGGGGGATTTCAAGCAGCGTCTTCTCAAGCTGTTTGCGCAGCGCGAGCTTGGCGGCTGCCTGTCGACTGGCTGGAGAATCAGCAGACGTGACCACAGAGGCCACGTTGGTGGGGGTGGAGTTGGCCTGAGCAGAAGTGGCTGTCGTCCCTTTCAGCGAGGCTTGGGAGGGCTTTTGGAAGACAACAACCCGGTCAGGGTACTGGGGGCACCCCGCCCTGAGGCAGGATCCATCACTGCACCCACTGCCCAAGTCAGTACCATTAGCTGCACTAATAGAATCCTTAATATAGAAACTCCCAGCTGCCTGACAGTGTGAACAGCAGGCAGAGTAGCATTAAACTGTTCAGCCTAAGTGATGACCAATTTCATGAGCATGCTTCTTGAGGTTTAGTTGATATCCAATAAATCATACCATGTTTAAAATCTGTAATATGCTGCATTTTGCCACAGGAGGACACCCATGAAGCCACCACCCTAACCAGGACAATGGGCACCCTCTCAGTTATGGCCTCCTGACCCCCACCCAGGCAGCATGGCCATTGTCCTGATTCTGGACAGTGATCCTCCTTCCAGCATAGGTCTGGGCGGTCTCCTTCCTTGCAGGAGTGCAATGGTGGCTCAAGCAGCATCTGAACATCTTTATGTGTGTTTGTTAGGAAACACTAATATTTTAGTCAACTCATCTGTCCTCATCAGAGTTGCAAGAGAGAATAGCTCCTGCACCAGCCCCTGCCCTTCTCCCTTCTCAACTCTTACTGATCCTGCGCTACTTTCTCATCTTTGTCTGGTCCCAGGGGCCAATATTCCATCATCTCCTTGCTCCAGTCAGTCCACTCACCCCCAACACTGTCAAGTGCTCTCTCCAAAACATGGAGCTGACCATGCCAGTACCTTTAACTTTGTAAGGCTGAGGAACCTTCTGGAAATCTGAGGAAAGCTGCAAATACCATCCCCAGGAAAATGTACACACTTGACAACTATCCCACAATACATCACAAAGTTTGGGAAGCCTGGGATGCTTTCCCAGGACCTCCACCCCTAGAGAGCGTCTCCAGAGCTGTTGAGGCTCCCTAACATAAAGGACACCACTGCAGCATCTTGGCCTGGACAACCCCCTACTGACCAATCAGTAAATTCCTCCCTGTTCCCTTCTCGGGCTCTTCACCCCACAGTGAGCAGAACCCCACAACGTGCCTGCTTTCCATCCTCCTGGCACACTAAGCCAGAACAGGGTCTGGCACATGAAAAGGGTACAATCGAGGTTTATGGGGTAAATGAACTGCCAGGACAACATCATATGGTAGAAGTACTGCACTTGAACCCCACCTAGAGGAGGCAAGGATGCTGCCCAGAGCCCTGAGGGTTGGCTTCTTGGAGGAAGTTATGCAAGGACGCACCAGGCCAATGGCAATAGAGAAGCTAACTCGCCCATCCGCAAAAGTCTCTTGCAGACCCAGTAATTTTATCTGTCAATGAAGCTCTTGCTTCCATCCTGCCCTCCTCCCCTGGTCCTGTCTTCCCAGCTCTGCTGGGTGAGGACAGATCCGCCCCATCTCGGAGGCTCTGTCCAGAGGTGAAGGGATGTGTGGCTAAGAATAGATGTGCTGGTGCTATGAGGACATCAGCAGACATGCTCTCCCCACATGCTTGTGCCTGAAGGTGGGAGGGTGGTGAGGGCTCTGGTGCCCCCTAGCTGTCTCCAGGCTCATCAGACACCTCACCTGGTCTCATCTATCCCCCAAAACCTGCCTCCCACAACTCCTCCCCATAGCTCAGCTCATGTCTGCAACCCTTTCCCGCTCAGTAGCTCTTTACTTATGTCATGAGCAGATCTGAACACAGGACTCCTGCCTGCAATCTTCATGCCTGAAAGGTCCCAAGGAGCTCAAGTCCAAACACCATGGGGCCTCTTGAGGCTTCACCTGACTCTGAGGGAGCAGGCAGGTTATGCTGAACCACCCCACTGTGCCCCAGGACCATGGGCCCTTTCAGGGGCAGCTGTATTGCACACTGCCCATGCCAGCACAGCATGGCCCTTACCTGCGGGATGTTGACGAGCAGACTGGTGTTGGGGACATTGGCGACGCGAATAAGGCCCTGCTGGATGATCCTTTGCCCCTGGATTTGCACACTGGGCACAGATGCCCGGGGGGCCAGGAGAAGTGGTGGTGGCCCCGTGCTGGAATGTTGTCTGATGTTGTGGATTTGCTGTGGGGTGGGATGGGGACAAGATGGACAATGGAGGGAGGCAGAAAAAAGCTGGCTCCACACCCCCCAGCCTGAAAACTGAGACAGGTCATTCTCACGAGATAGATGGTTACTTGGGGCTGCCCTGCTGTATTCCTGCCCTGAGTATGTGCCCTGCTCACCTGGGCCCCCCTGACGAGTGGGGGCATGACGACCTGTGAACTCGCCTGTGGCCCCAGCTTTGAAGACATTTGCTGCCCGCCTCGAACCAGGGGTGGTGGAATGACACTGCCAGGCATTCGAGTCGAAGAGGTCTGTCAATGACACCAATCTCTAGATCTTACATGACTTCTTTTTTTAACAAACAAGTTTGCTGTTTTTGTAAAAGCACATACTTAACCAAAAAAAAAAAAGAAGAAGAAGAAGAAAGAAAAGGAGAGAGTAGGAGAAAAAATACAGAACAAGGAACACAGACTCCAACATAAACCTGGGCTCAGTCAGGACATAGGACACACCACAGCAAGAGTCTAGTCAACCACTATTGGCACTGCCACCTGCTGGTGTGAGTTGGGGGCTTGAGCCACTTTGAGGGGAACAAGGCCCTTGAGACCTCAGTCCTGTGGCTGAGGGTGAGAACTCTGCCTGTGGGGAGAGGAAGCTTTGAGCCACGCTGAGACAAGGCCCAGCCAGAGCCCACAACAGCCCTTGGGAGACTCAGAACAAAGGGAGCTCAATCTGTCCAAGTAGGATCCTAGTCCCCTCTCCCGTCTTGCCAGGGACAGTCATGGAGGGGGCCTCCCATGTGATTTATGGCGTCAACAGTGGCCTCATCTGGAGCATGAACATGCTTTTATTTTTTGGCCACTGGCAGGAAAACTTCAGTTTAATCACAAAGAATGGGTAGCCTTTCTCATGGTGGCTCAGGAGCCTGATGAAGAGGGAAACTGACCTGAAGTGATGGCTTGCCGGAAGGAATGTTCTGGGTGCCCCGAACAAGTGGGGGAGGGGTGGTCACGGTGCTCCCAGCGGAGCCTGTGGGCTGAAAGAGAGCAGGATACAGATGATAAGGCCACCAGCCCTATACCCCACCATGTAATCCTGAAAGAAGACTGGTTTTCTTCTTCCTCCAAAGGTCCCAGGCTCTCAAAGGTTCTGCTTCCAGCCTGGTAAGTGGCCCCTGTCTATCTGCAGCAGGAAATGGCATGTTCAAAATGGGCAGAGAAGTGCTTTTCTAGGACCCCTCGCCCCCTAGAGACTCTTGGCATCACTCTGTGGGTTCAGCTGCTGGCTTGGACTGATAATGAGAAAGGACCTGGGACCTGGACAGGTTGGTTAATCCCAACTTTGGGATTCTTAAAGTCATATATTCCACTATGAAATGGATAGTGACAGACTTGGGTCACTTCACTGTGTCTTCAACAACTGACGAGGAAACAAGTAACAGGTAGACTCTGTTCACCACGAGATTAACAGAGGTCAGGCCGAGTCCACTTGCCGAACGGGTAGGGAGAGAGCTCAAGCAAACTCCCAAGTCAGACCAGTAAGCATCCTTCTCCTGTCGCTCCCCCTTAGAGGACATGTATTCTACATATTGTTAGCCATCCTGCCTGATATATGTTCACTTCCTGGTTTAGTGACAGTGGTTATGATAAACAGGAAGGCAGCTGCGTTACTGACCAGGAAGCTTCCCAGAAACCTAATAAAACAAACATGAACTTACTCTACCTGGTGAACTGCACTCAAAGCAGCATTACAAAGAGCTTTGGGGACCAGGGGAGGTAGCAGGAGCCCCAGGACAAAATCCCACAGCAACTTCTGCTGGCCAGCACAGCCAGCCACAGGTAGGAGGCCCTTCCGCAAATAGGCTTGGGACAGAAGTGTGTTTCCAGCAGCTTCAGATACCTATCTGCATTCCATTCCCTTGATACTTTTATAGGGAGTTGTTTTACGTACTCAGATCCGGAACATTCTAGAATGAGTAATAGTCCGATATCTTCTTAGTTTGACATCCTTTTAGCTAAAACAGAAACTCAAATTTCAGCCTGCAAGTTTCTATTCAGACTGAATAGAAACTTTTCCTCATGCACAGGAGGAAACCTTTCCACAACCTGACTCTGAACAGCTCTCACTGATCGTCGAGGAGGGAACAGACATGCACACACCTTCTGGGTGGTAGTTTCCTTTTGTATTTGACTCTGCCGCAACTTTTTCAATAAAACGAGCTTTGCTTCTTCTAATCGTAACTCTTCTTTTAGTTGCTTTATCATCCTTTCTCGTTCTTCGGGGCTGCTTTTCTGTCAGCAAAAGAGAATAGGGTTGAGGAGGAGGTCCAGCAGCTAGGAGCACAGGCCTCACTGTTAATAGCTGCACTCAGGGATGCCACTGGGTGGAGTGGTCCCCAACAGGGGGACAAGGCTCACCAGGAGGGCCTCAGTGCTGGTCTCCTGCAAGGTCTCCTTCGGAAGCCCATTCACCCTCGGGCTCGCAGGCTGTTCGTTGTCAGAGAGCACAATCACATCGGGTGAGGGGGCTCTCCTTTCGGACTTCATGTCACTGTGGAGGATGAATAGTAGGTTGTTATCAGAGCATCCAAACTAGGTTGGATACTGTCTCCATGGCCCCACATCCTGCAGATACCCAGATTAAGATATAGAAACAGCAAGGTGACGAGCACAGTACCCCAAGGGCCTCCATAGTCTCTTCTCCTTATGTCTTCCCTGATGGCATCCCCACCACCCATCTAGGCTGTCTTCTCTCATTGCACTCACCACACGGTACCCCTCCCAGCTGGGATAGCTCTTAGTACCCATCTCCATGTCCCCAGGGATGAGACACTCCTGTGCCTGAAGGTGACAAAGACATTTTGGAAAACATCACCATTCCTTTTTCTACCATCTGGCTAGGTGTTGGATTAAAAACACTTGGCTCTAGATCCTGGCTGAGGCTGCTTGCTGGATAGTTCTTGGGCCACATATGGCCTCTTCATCCTGCCAATGGCAACATGGCAGTAGTAGCTTCATATTTTGAAACAGACTAGAAAATCATGTAGCACATTTTCTCCCGCACATCTGGACACTCTTCACCTACTCAATGATGTGCTCATAAACTGGTGTCCAGCAACCCCTAACTTCCATATTCTAACAGCAGGTGGACTGATCTGGTGCTAAAGCCACCCTTGCCCATCCCAAATGCGCTAAGACAGTGACCACCAACGGACTGGTGCTTCTATGAGAATCTAATGCCTGATAATCTGAGGTGGAGCTGAGGCGGTGATGCTAGCACTGGGGAGCGGCTGCAAATACAGATGAAGTTTCACTTGCTGGCCCACTGCTTACCTCCTGCTGTACAGCCCCATTCCTAACAGGCCCTGGGGCTGGGGACCCCTTTCCTAAGACACATACACACACTTAAGCCTCTGTTATAGCATCAGGACAATGGGTCCCAGAGACAGCACTTCACCCCCAACCAAGCAGTTCTATTTGCTGAGGGCACAATGTAAACTTTCCCTTAAGATTTGTTCTCAGCACTTGTGTTGAAGGAATCGGATTCTTCCTTCCATCAGCTGCAAAACCAACCAAGGATCAAACGTATCCACTAGGTGGCACTGTGGCCCAGAGAACAAACGATGAAGTTAACTGGCAGCTCAAAGTTGTCCCACTCCTTCCCCTTACATCCCAGCTAAGCAGGGGCAGAGTACAGATGGAGAACTAGTGCTTGAATAGCCCACTGAATCACTTTTTCTATTCCTGGAGGGAGCTGCGCTTTCACAGAGTACAAGACCCTGAAGAGTCTCTGACTACCCCTGGACCCTAGACCCCCATACTAACACTACCCAATCCTAACCCTGATTCCCAGACTTGCCTGGTGGCTGCACCTCAACATTCCTAGCCCTGATCTGATTTAACCAGCACAACTAACTGCCAGCTGGCCTCTCACAAGAAATCAGGGGAGTGGACAAAAAACCACCTATTTCAAGTTATACAACCCCTAATTGGGGTTATCAGACTACATTCTCAAGTCCAGAAATTGCCTGCTGTTTATAAAGTTACCCAGGATGTCTCAGTCAGGCCTCATAAATCAAAGACCAATGCAAGTGAGAAACCACTGCTTTTTCTAGTCTCTGTCTCCCTGATAGCTATCCATTCCACCCAAGATCAACTCTCAAAGTGACTTCGGGGCTCTAATCCCAGGTTCTCTGGATGTGCACACAGACATCAAGAAGATGCAAGGCCCCAGCATAGGAGTTTTGGTGCTAGTCTTGTCCTGGCCTAGGTGGGCTCCAGGTGGCTGCACATAGGGAAGCAGGAGCCCAAGCAGAACCACATCAAGGTTTAGAAAGCAGGCGCTTTTCCTGAGCAAGTGTGTGCTGAGATTACAGTGACTTACAGCGACTAATCACTTTTTATCATCTAAGGGCATGTACTTCTGAAGGTGAGATGTATAATAAAACTGAAATTTGCCTGAGGGAAGAGGACAGGGTGAGGGACCGAGGCCATCTGGAGGCGGAAGTTCCCTGAGATGGCCACTCTAACCACAGCACTCCCAGGTCCCATCTTGGATGAGACTGACTAATCAATAACTCGTCCAAGAGATGATGTCATCTCCCATCAGTGATCACTCAGCATCCCAGCAGCCAGCAGGGAGTGAACTTCCTGTATGCTAATCAGGCCACCAAAAAGTCATGTGACAAAGGCATTTCCCTCCTTGGTCACATGACCCTTTAACTGTGCCTTCCAACGTGAAAACCATGGCAACAGCCAGTTCTAACCGGTTTGTGACAAGCAGCCTTCATTTTGAGAAGTGAGGTAGGGTTCAGGTGCTGTTAGAAAATGGAGGCTCCCAGTTCACCCTGGGGCTGCCGGGCTGCAAGCACTTCCTCTGTGGCACCCGCCCACAGGGACTGTGGTGTTATAGGAACTAGGCCACCTCTTCCAAACACAGAAGGGTCACCAGCCCCTCTAGGTGCCAACGTAAAAAACTTTCCTAAGCTCCATTTTTAAAGCAAAGGTGCTTCAAGTCAGTTCCTTCCCAGAGAGTTCTTTTATGTCAGGAAAAGGAAAACCCACTTTTGATACCAGCTTAAAATTAATGTGGGCATTCTTATTTACAAATGTTTTAAAATATAGAACTATATAGGCCAGAACAAAAGCAGAGGAAATCTATTCCAGCATACCAAGGGGACAGTGGTGAGGCAAAGTACAATATTTCAAGTACACAGCAGCCACCGGGGCACCAAGTTTATGTGGAAGCTACATTATTTCAGGGCAACTCCAATATGCCCATCCTGCCCACCTTGAAAACCCCTATATAAAATAGAATGATCAAAAGATTTTACATGACCTATGAAATACCTGGAAGCAAGCCAGACTGTTATCAGTAAAAATGGTCTCACTACCTCCTCCCCCTTAGGCTGGCCCTGGCTAACCAAACACAAGTTATGATACCTGCCAGGAATTTCCGTCAAATTTTCTGGAGGGAAGGCCGGGATTATAAACCTAACGATAGGATCTCAGCTGTTCACCAGTCAGCGGTCAGTGTGAGGTTAATATTTAGTGTCCCACCCACTCCCATCCCAGCCGTCTGTGCTAGAGGAAGCAGTCTCATCAAGGGAATGCAGAAAGCGTCCTCAGTGGCTCTGACCTTTGTCATTCTCTGAATGGGCCTGCCTGATATCAGGGAAGGTGTGCTTCATTCACACTCCTTCATTTGTTCGTTTGTTTGTTCATTCGTTCACTCACTCTCTTACTCTTATTTGCTAACTGCCCACCTATGAAGCAGGTGTGGTGCCAAGCAGTAGGGATAAATCCCTGGATAAAAGGCAGTTCCGTCATGGTGGACAGGACAATCATATACCTTGACTCCAGAGCAGCCAGAGCAGCTTCTCCAGAGCTTGTAGAAATGTAGCATCCCGCAGCTCTAGACCTGCTAGATCAAAGCCTGCATTTTAACAAGATCCCCAAGATTACTACACATACTAGGGAAGTTGGGGATGACTGTGGACCCAAAGAAGCCTCAGGACAACAAATTCCTCCTCCTTGTGGCCAGCAGCAATCATTTCATGCCAGAACCCGCCCCTCTTTTCTCCTTATTTCTCCAGCCCAGTGGCTGGGTGCAAAGGCAGGTGGGCTGCTAACTGTGGTTAAAGGTGGGACGTGAGGTTTGCTAGATTAGCACCAGCCTCACCTTTTCGTTCTGCAAATCACCATGGCCTCAGTGCATTCTTCCCACTGGAGCCCATTCACATCTCCCACTAGCCTCTCCAGTCTCTGTAGCCTGGGCTCCTCCACCTGTAGGATCCTCTTGCCTTCACCACCATTCCCCCCTCTACCACATCCCCAAGTCCCCCTAGTAAGCCACAACTCACACCTCAAGATGCACTTCAAACTGTCTGCCTGTGCCTTCAGAATATCCCTGGTAGGCCCAACCTTCCCAAACCCTGCCCCCTGGAGTGCAGTCAGCATTCCCACAGTGAATTCACAGGAATGCCCACACTGTATGCATGCCTGAGGAAGCATTCCTAACCCTACCCCCTAATGTCCATCTTGTGGCTAGGAAGCTCAGGGCAGAACTCTAGGGGTCCCACTTAAGGGCAGCAAAGTCCTGAGCAGAACGCTCTGCTAGCAACGAGCTCCATCACCCTCACTCCAGTAAACCCATCCAAAGAAAAGTGCCTCCACCACCTTCCCACAGTGCCAGCATGGCAACCCCGAGCCAGTTGGCCCACACTGTCATTGCTCATCTGACAGGAAGTTTCCCCCACCCCAATCTGGGACTACAGGCATCAAAAGAACAGCAGCCAGGCCCCATGGCCCCACTCAGACCCTGTCTCCACAAGGCACTGTAGCTTCCTATGAGAGCCAGGATGCTCCCAGGGTGACCCAATAAGAAAAAGTCAAGAGAGAGGGGTCCAGCCCTAATGTAACACCATGGCCCCAGAAGAGAGGGAGAGGCTCCCTACCTCCCCAGAGCCAGAGGGACAGGAATCTCCTTCTAGTGCCATGCTGGCTGGGGGTGGGGGAAGACACAGGGTCTCCTCCCAGAGCCCATGGTTGTGCTCACAAAGGCCAACTGTACCAAGCCTATACACTTGGGGTGTTGTTACACCTCCACAAAGCTGCCTAGGGTCTCACTTGGTTTCATCTCTTATAAGTCAGCTTACAGCAGGACACTTCCCTCTCTGCGCCTCTGACAAGGATGGAATGGTTCTTGTCCAGCTGCCCCTCAGGGTTCATACATCCTAGGAGGCTGCTGGGGTAGTCAGGGCTCCAACCTTTCCCGAAGCAGTAAGGAGGATGCTCATCAAGAATGTGGTTTAGCATACAACAGACAATCGGCCAGCCACTAAGGTAATATCTGAATATTCTCAAATCTGGGAGGGCAGAAATTGTGACTGCTGTGGGCTATGTGTCATGCACCCACTCCCTCTTCTTTCTTGGTACTTCATTCCAGGATGGGGTCTGTGAGTTCACGAGGAACATGGAGATGCCCACAGACTGACTGGTAACCTTGCATACCAGTGGCTATGTCCATAGGCGCATAGATGCTGTGTTACTGAAGAATGTGCAAATTCCCTTTAAAAAAACTTCTGAATTCTGTCATTATGTGTCTTTTCAAACAACAGGTCCTGGAAATCCAATCCCTAGGCCTTTAAGTCCAGGACTCTGGTGGATGTCAAGAGGGTGCCCTAGGCCTTTTGAGCCACGCTTCTCTTGCTCAGGCCTGCTTCCACATTTGGAAGTGTACTTTCCTTTCTAATAATTTTTTTTTTTAAGAAGTAGAAGGAGCCCTAATACTCATGAGTGACAGAACCCCATACAGATGACCAGTGCTCCACCTTGAAGAGGCCCTCTGCCCAGCTTTGAGAGCCCTGTGGAAGCAGCTTATTCCAGCTGACCCTTGCCTGTGCTCACAACCCATCCAGTCCTGTCCACATGATCTCGGCTGGTTTTGTGGCTTGCTCTCTGAACTATGGGACCGTGGAAGAAGCAATACTGTGAGCTTTCAAGATGAGGTCACAGGAAACTTGCAGTTTCTACTTGGGCCCCTGGAGTATGCACTCTTGGAGGTCTGAGTGTGCCAAGACCACCCCAGTATAAGACCCCAAGCAAGCTGTGTGGAGAAAGGGTCTCTGAGGGTCAGGGAGACAGACATGGAGATGGGCTTAGTCATCCCACATGAGTGATAAAGCCACATGGGACATTCCAGCCCAGATGACTCAGGACTGCAAGGACAAGAACCCAAGAAGCAGTGCCCCGCTGGGACTAGTCAACCAGCAGACCTGACAGACACCACACCAATACATCAGTACTTTAAATCACTAAGATAATGGGACAGATAGATGGCTCAGCTCTGCCCCCAGGGAGCTAGCCCACACCATGTAACTCCTTGTCCTCCCTCAGATTGTCCTCAACACAGGATCTCCTATCCTAGATACTAACTTGGAATTGAAAGAAAAGGTGGGGAAAAAAGGTTTCTTCTAGTAACCACTCCTTGCTGACCCTCAAAGACTACCCCCTCCCCAAGACAACCAGCACAGTTCTCCTCCACAAGGGAGGGGGCACGCTTTCCTGTGGCAAATACAGACTTGAGATAGGATGGACATGCAGGCCCAGAAAGACCTGTTTAGAGACCAGAATGGCCCAATGAAGAAAAGGGATAAGGAAGGGGTCTCATAGGAAAGGAGGGGTCATCCTACAAGCCACCATGGCTTCAGATACCACCTGGAATGGAATCTGAGTGAAAGCCAGAAAGCATTTCCACATGCTTCATCCAATGAGCAACCCCCTAACCTCCACACCAATTTCAGAAACATTTTTAGAAAAGTCCTATGAGAAAGAATTATCAATAGTTCCCTGGTAGTCATATCACTGGCACTATCTCACTGGCAGGCCCCTGGGAACTGGGTGTCTCGCCACACACATTTCTGAGACCTTTCACGGTCATGCAGGCATAGCAGCTATTCATTGGGACCCCATGCAGGACTTAGACATCCTCCTCTTCCCAGAGGCCATTCACTCAGATACACGCGATGTGATAAGAAAGGGAACTCTGCTGCACAGACAGACTGTGCCCTAAAGCCCAAGACTTGCCTGCCTTTGGGGGGTGTCTGGTCCCCTCTGAAGAGCCTGGAGCCCTACAGCCCACCTACATCCCACTCCTTTGCTCTATTCCCCTTCTTGGCATCCACTGCCACTTCTCTAATCCTGTAACTGGACACCCTGTTGGCTGGGATGGTCAAGAGAAAAGCCCAGAGCCTGCTTTGTGGGGGCCAGGAAGTCATAATACATTTTGCTTCTCGGCCACAGAGGCCATGGAGGTGAGCAGCTTCAATGGGATTTTTGAAACCCAGCCATCATTCTTTCTAAAGATTTCAGATCCAACTATAATTCTGGGACTCCATTACAGTGCACCCTGCCACAGCTACAGCTGAACATCTAAGGAGAAAAGGAGGGAGCACATGTGGCCAGGCGTGGGCCTGTGAGTTCATGTCCCCTTCAAGGCCCCCAGTACAGAGGCAGGCAGTCCCAGGGTACCTGGCAGGAGCAGAGGAGCAGTATAGCATCAACAAGGTCAAGAGACATCCAGTCTGTCTTGCTAGAGCTCCTTCTAGGTACACAGAAGCCCATGAAAAAGTCACACAGCCTGTCAAGTGAGGCCCAGAGGACCTCACTGTGACTGGAAGCAGTGAAGGGCCAGTTTCGGCAGTGTGAAGAGTCACCAAGAGCTGTAGAGGCAAGCTGAAGGTGGGCAGAAGAGAGGACCTCCTGGGACAGCAACTGGGAGCAGCCTTACAGAAAGACCACAATACTAAATGACAAAAAAAACAGCCTACGGGGCCAGCTCCTGCCCAAGGAAGTCACTGCAGCATGACCCTGCCAGCAGCCAACCTGTCCAGCCTGTACCCAACACCACCAGTATGGTTTAATCCAATTCAGCTCTGCTCAGAAATTCAGGAAGGGGCACTTGTTAAAAACAACTAGTTATAGAACTGAAAGGCTGACCTTTGTCAGGTTTGGAAAATCACCAAGGACATTTACTGAGCCTTCACAATAGCCATCCCTGTGCCAGCCACCAAGACGCACTTTTCCATGTAATCCTCTCTCAAATGTTTGTCTGTCGCCCATGCAACAGGTGAATAAAAGTCTGAAGGGAGTGACCTCCTGAGGTCACATGCCCAAGGCCTGTCGATAACCTGGGTCCATACCAGACATAGGCTCCTGTGGCCTTGACAGGGCTACCCAACTCTGGGACACTGAAGGCTGCTGTGTGAATTCTGCACTGCCCTGTAACCTAGGCACCCTTCTGGTTGAACTAGCTGGGTGCCTGTGGCCTGCAGAGGATACAGGGTGGGAGAGGATGGATCTCATGTGACCCTTAAATCTCACACCTCTACCTTGGGTTACCAAACACCATGTTTGTACTAGAGTAAAAGGGAAAGTGTTTTTATTTATACTTAAAGGACTCTGGACAGCCAGCAGCACCTGCATGTTGAGTCCCCAAATTGATAAAGAAATGACAGTGTGAGGACACGGATAGGGTTCTCAGACTTGACTGGGAAACAACTCTCATGACACACAGACCATTGCTTGCCCCATGAAACTGGGTGGGGTTTTAATACTCAAGAATCCAGATTCCTAAAGTGAAAGGGCTCTGGGAGAGAGAAGAAAAAAAGAAATGCTGAATACCAAATGCGCCAGCCACAGCACCAATGTTAGTGTCTCCTCCTTCTTCTGGGTCCCCTAATAAAATGCTGAACCAATCTTCCACCAAAGAGGACACAAAGAGAACCCAAGAGCACTCTCTAGCATGAAGAAACTCTACGTATCAGATGAACCCAAATGCACCTCCTGGGATGTAAGCTTCCTCACCAACTCACAATAAGAGTCTCCTGTGTGCAGGTGTAAACCACACACAAGAAACAAACATTGCTTTCCAGCTTGTGATGACCATACACGTTTGTGATAAATGGAAAGTGCACACTTTGCCTAGAAGTTTCCTGTCCCCCTTTAAATACCTGTTTAAAACGGCTGGATCTTTCCCCACTTTCCTCTCGCAAATCCCTTCAGGTTCAGGTGTCCTCCCACCCCCCAGATCTGCTCCAGCGACTCTGAGCCCAGCAGCCACAAGACTCCATTCAAATCAGCCAGGAGGATGGCGGGGGGGGGGGGGGGGGGGGGGGGGGGGGGGGGGCGGCGGGTGGGAGAAGCCAGCTCTGGGAACCTGGCTCCACCACCAAATCTCACTAAGCCTCGGTTTCTTCATCTGCAGAATGGATGCTGCTGACCTTGAGAGGATGTTATCAAATTTAAAAGGTACAAAAAAATGCATCTAGTTGAAGATCCTCACGGAACTCAATGTGCACATTCAGGGTAGCCCCCTCACTTTTTCTGCTGTGAATTAACTCATTCAGCCACCTGTCTGCAACCAAAGATCTCTAAGGACAAGGTCCCAAGGTGAGGGCTTCTCTTTCTTCCACTGTCTGACCTCAGTAGGACATTATTCACTGTGCCACTTGAGATGTGAGCAAAGAGCCCTGCCAGGCATCCTGGCCTCTGCTCACACTGAACAGCAGCGTCAGGCCCACCTGCACTCCTCTGCATCACACTGGCCTAGCCGCTGTAAGGTAGCTGTTCTCCTTGGAAAAAAAATAAACTTAAAGGTCCTCAGGATCCTTTCAGGGGCTCTGCCAGGTCACTGCAACACTAAGACAACATCCGCCTTTTTTGCCAAGTTGGGACAGCAGTGCCAAACTGTGCCAGAACTCAGTGTTGTCACACTTTGGGCAATGCCCTGATGAAGAAAGACAAGCTACTGACTGTATTAAACTTTAGCCCTTGAGTATGTGTCTTTTTAATATTCTGTGACAAGATAAAGTATTCCTGCTACCTGAAGGAAAGACTGACAGACACACTGTGGTTATTCAGACTTGGGTGTTTGGCAGCCATTCTCCCCAAAGTGGTCAAAACAAAACCTATTGCTTCAAGGAAAACAATCAACAGTATTTGTCAACAGTGATAAAGTCTTACCTTCTAATAAGCAATATGAAGAATTTTGGAAAATTTGTATTTGCCACTGTGAACTCAACAGCTTCCCAATAGATTGGATATTAACTAATCTAATTCTGCTATACTAAAAATGAAATGTGTTAATAACAGCTGATTCTTGAACAATGTAGAGGATAGGGGTACCGATCCCCGCATAATCAAAACTCCATGTGTAACTTTTGACTCCCCCACACTTAAGTACTAAATAGCCTACTGTTGACCAGATGCCTTACTGATAACATAAACAGTCAATTAATATATATTTTGTATGTTATATGTATCACATACTGTATTCTTACAATAAATCTAATGAAAAAATGTTAAAAAATAAAGGACTTACAATACTGTACATATTTATTGGAAAATATCTAAGTATAAGTGGACTCATGCAGTGCAAACCCATGTTGTTCAAGGGCTGACTATATCTGAAAGATCTCAATAACTCAGTAAACTAATATTTTATAAATTTCAATGGTGTTACAAAAGCATACATGAGTAAAAGGTCATTTCATGGGGAGAGGAGACAAATCTCCCACACAGAAGAATCCCAAATAATTTCTGCAAATGCTATGCCCTCAAGGAGGGGGAGCAGTATTCCCCATTCTTAAGAGTAGGCTGTAAATAGTGACTTCCTTCCAAATGTGACAGCACAGGAAGGAGAAAGAGAGATTTACAGAGGAAATACCTGACAGATGCCACCCAGCCAGGGGATTGAGGTCAACATCAAGGTTATACCACACAAATCCCAACTGGGGGAATCCTACAAAACATTTCATCAGTTCTCAAAAGTGTCAAGGTCATCAAACCAAGAAAGTCTGAGACACTGACCAGAGGATCCTAAGGAGACATGGCAACTAAATGTAACATGGGATCCCGGAACAGAAAAGGTTAAAAAAACGAAATCTAAATAGATTATAGACTTTGGTTAATAGCAACATATGTGTTAGGTCACCACAGTGACAACTGTTCCACAGTAACCTATTAACAATGGGGAGACTGGGATGAAGTGTACAGAAATGATTTTTGCAACTTTTATACAAATCAAAAATAATCCTAAAATTTAAGAGTTTATTTTTTAAAAGATTATTCTGTTCAAAGTGCAACCAAGATTGATGGATTTTAATGTTAACAGAGTACAAAAAGTTCACTGAAGAGGTTCAGCATCTACAGTGCAACTAACCATTCGACTAAGGCCACTCTGTGTTTTGGTGTTAAAGAAACACACACACTACTCAAAAACACTCATCAAGGTCCTGCCTGGAAGACTACTGCAAGTCCCCAGGTCTCAGCTAAGACCCAAAGCTTTGCAGTGTGGTTACATCACAACTATTTCAAAAATTAAGCTCTAAATATAAGCAGTCATATGGCTTGGTACCCAAGGGAAGAGGACACGTAGCTACGGCTGGTATGTCTCCCATCTCTCCACCCCTCAGATGCTCTCAAACTCCTCTTCCACCCTGCCCCAAGATGCACCCCTCCATGGTGCTGGCATCAAGGCTACCTTGGCCAGAGGGAACTCAGAGTTTCCAAAGGCAGATGATCCCACGTGGCTGTTTCACCTGCCTTCCTCCCACAGGGGCCTGTGGCCATCCACTTGCTCTCCTCTCCCTCATTCTTGGACACCTGGTGAATCCCTTGTCTTCTTACCATCAGCACTGTGACAAACCTTACTGGGTGGCCCCGAGAGCTTCTGAGGCTCAAGAAAGACCAGCCTTGCTTCAGAAAAGATGGTGGGCTCCAAGAGTGAAGTGAACTGTCCAGGCAACCTGAAGGTGAATGGAATCAGGCTGCCAGCTACCCTTGTTCTTTTCCCATCACCTGCTGCCCCCTCTCAGGCTCACAACTATGATTCACATGCTTGTCTTAAAAGGAAAATCTCGGAAATCTCTTGCAAACAGGCCTTTCCTCCAGGGCACATTGTGATAACTAAGAAAATGTTCCTCTCCTGATGTGACCCCTGCTAATCCCACCTGAGAGTATACACACCCTTGGGGTTTCACAGGCATTCACTCCTGTTTCTACCAGTTCTATACACAGGCCCCTTCATTCTGCTCCTTCATCAAGTTAGGCGGCTAAGAGATCCCTCAGCCCCAATGCTCCAGCCAATACACTCACCACTCCCTGCTCCTGGGTTGCTTATGGTTCTGGTACAACTGCTCTCAGCCAGCACAGCAGAGGGCTGGTCAGAGGCCCTTTCTGGCATAAAATGACATGCAACAGCAGCCAGGGCCCCAGTTACATGGTGAGCCTGTCAACACCCGACAAGCAAGGCATTAACAGGAATATGGGCTCTGTGAGAAGGTATCAGAAATTGCACTGCATCATTATACCAAATAATTTCAAAATCATCTTCAAACCTGCTTAACTCGCATGTGTGAAGAATTTCTTAGAGCTGAAAGATGAGCACTTACGATGCTTACCTTGATGACAATGCACAGAGGCTGCCACACAGGACATCCCCAGAAGGCTTGCACTACCCAGTGAGAAATTATCCCTTCCATGGCCAGAGGACGACGCCATTAAGGCCTAACAGGGAGGTGGTGACATGGTGGAGCTCCTTACCTTTCACCAAACTCCCGCTATCCCCACTATGAACTGGGTCACTTTTGAAATGATAAACAGGGCACCCAGAGTCTATCACCCTGATACCCTAAAATAATGACTTTTAGAAGTACAGGTGAGCCTCTCAAATTTCAATTATTTTAAACTTGGAATAAGATATGGTCCAGAATAAAGGCAGGTAGATAGAGAGAACTGGGATAAGGAGCCCATAGGAAAGGAGAGAGGCACAGAATGAGGATGACACAGAGAGGCCATGGAGGTCTGGAGGCAGCAGCTGAGGTAGGCAAGGACGCACAGAACCAGGAACTGATTTCCAAAGGAACATACCTCTTCATTCCCACACGCTGAACACACTAAGCAGGCTGAGATTTCCAGCTGGAGCTAATGGAGCCGCTCCTTGAGACTGCCTGGGCTCTCCTGGAAGTGGCCCAGCAGCAGACAGAGAATCAGAAGTGAAAAGCAGTGGCCAGCCCACAACAGGTGCTGGGGAGGGGCTGGGCTCTGAGGAGCCTCTCACAGAGTGCCGGAACCCCCACTCAGGGAAGTAACGGTCACAAAAAAGGAAGAGCTTCTGGCTGCAGGACTTCCAAAGCTCTCACACGAGACAGGGGGATCAACTCCTGTGAGGAAGACTGCAGGAAAGCCAGGGTGAGGGCCACATCCATACCTACCCGGCTGTGAGAACCAGAGGTCTTTTCTGAACCATTAATGCTCACAGCTGTGTCACATTCACCCAACTCATCCAAGGATACACATTCCAGCAGACAGCTGGCTGGCAATCAGGCACAGCTGCAGTGGGGCATGGTCCTGAGAATGGCAGGGGGGCGGGGAGCACAGGTCTGCATATGGCAGGCAAAGACCCCCACCCATCGCCGGGCAGGCAGGCAGCCAGCGCAGCAACGATCACCCTTCTGTCACCAAGGGGAAAAGACTGATGGTAAAACAAGCAGGCCAGGACCTGGACCCAGACCTGTCTGGAGACCCACTGGCTAAAATGGTAAAAACTGACAACATCAAGTAAAGATGAAGTGGCCAGCCCCAACACCTGCAAGAGTAAAATGGCCTGGACACTTTGGGGAAGAGGCCTAGTAGTTTCTTTAAAACAACTAAACACACACCTACTCTGTTACCCTGAAATTCAACCCGTTGGTGTTACCAAGAAAAATGAAGACCAATGTCCACGTAAAGACTTCTTCAGGAATGATCACAGCAGTCATGCTTACCCAGCTGAGTGTCTGTGGATAGGTGAGTGGATAATTGTGCATATCCACACAGGAGTCCCTCAGCAAGATGCTGATATAACAGGGATGAATCTCAAGCACACAGAGTTAGAGAAGCCAGACCACACCAACTTCAAATTACATGACTCCATTCCGAGGAAGTTTGAGAAAAGGTAGGATTAGTCTAGAGTGGGAAAGTGTGCCCAGTCAGGGAGGGCAGGAAACATGAAGGGCTTGAGGGAACTTTCTCAGGCGATGACAAAGTTCTGTATCCAGCTAAGGCTTTGGACTACCTAGATGAATGCCTGTGTGCAAAACAAACCAGGAGAGGCTCACACGGTATCTACTGGCATTACTTCCTGCTAGAACAGGCAGTCCTGGTGTTTGTGTTTTATCTTTTCTCTCTCAGGCCATTGTAAAGAGTGTTGCCCGAACAACAAGAAGTATAGCTACATGGAGTCATCTTGGAAAACTTTGGTGATGCAAACCTTTTCCTGTAGGCCTCATTTCTCCACACCCCCATGTTATAAATAAGTGTCTGCACTATCATGTTATTTTAATTCATTTTTGCTTTGAAAGAGGACTTGAGTGGTAATGTGAGCGCAGATGATGTGCCCACAGACACCACTGCAGGCAGCCAAGCCCTGTCTTAATGCCATGTAATCAGCCGATGAGACCCCTGGGCACAGAAAAGGTGACTGGTTTCTATATATATGTGTCACCCCCTACTACCTCCTTGGTAAATGCCAAATCTCAAAAGAAAAATGAGGCAGTGATTCTGTCATTAAGGACAACAACTTCAACAAAGTTTTTGTTTTGCCAGCCCAATAAACAGCACTTTTGGTACATGATACATTCTGTCAGTGTTTCCAAGTGCTTGCCCAGAGAGGTGGAAAGCCAGAAACAGTAAAGCCAGTAACATCTCTAATGGCTCAGGATGCTACTGCCAGCTTCCAGTAAGCCAGGGCCCCTTGGTGAAGACAGGAGCCCCTCCCACCTACATTGCGCACAAAGCAAGCCCTTGGTCCCAAATGAAACTCCACCCCACAGCTAATGATATGCACAATGCAATGTGGGCAGGGGAGAGGAAGATACACCCCAACGGAAGCCAGGGACAGGCAGTCACCAGGACACCTGTGACACACCCGAGGTCCATATGGCAGACTGTTAAGAAAAGGAAACTGGGTTCCTAGTCTGTCTCTGCCCTGCTTGTGTTTCCTCCCAGGTAAAATGAGGACTTAGAGATGGTCTGGCTCAGGCATCCAGTGTCTTCCACCCCACTTGAGCCATACCCTCAACAGAGGTCTCTCCAAGACCTCTGCACATTCCTTCATAATAAGGTATGTCAGACAATAGCGTGATCATTTAGCATCCTATCATTTCTGTCCCCAGAGATCAGCACAGTGCCTGTTACAGAGTAAGCCTGTTCCTAACCTGCTAACAATCTAAGGCATATTCAGATATGTTTTCAGTGAAACACAGAGGTGACTGTTCATGGAGCTAACACCCCACACAGGCCATGGGTGACAAGAGACCCGGCCCTTACTTTTCAAGTGTAGAACCTCTAGAGAAGCAACTTATGTTCTACTGAGTTAAATGCTCCTCCACCCAAGATAGGGCGGGGCTGTTCTCACCTTTGTATGGCCCAGATTATTTCTGAATATCAGTAATTTGTGACAGAAAGAGACTCTCTTCCATAGGAAAGTGAAGTAGACACTACTTCTCACAGAAACAAAACAGAGAACCTAACAGTGTTCACTGACCGCTCTAGCTTCATCTAATGGTTCCAATTTGGGGGAGGACAGCATGTGCCCCGTGACCTATGGGTTGTCCTTGCAAGACCAACAGGCTCACAACTTCCACCTCTGTAGATTTTTTTTTTTCTGTGAGCACACTTATGGATGTCAGAACAGAAACCAAACTATTTTAACCACATTTTTAAAAAACATCCGCATTAAGGTATAATTTACATACCACAAAATTCATCCATTATAAGAGCACTAATAAATTTAGAGTTGTGCAACCATCACCACAATCCAATTTTAGAATACTTCCATCACCCCAAAAGTGCCTATGAGCTGTTAATCACTGCTACCACCCACCCACACCCTACCCCTGGCAGCCACTGATTTCTCTCAGTCTC
Source organism: Macroglossus sobrinus (assembly GCA_004027375.1). Classification (NCBI taxonomy): domain Eukaryota; kingdom Metazoa; phylum Chordata; class Mammalia; order Chiroptera; family Pteropodidae; genus Macroglossus; species Macroglossus sobrinus. The sequence goes on from PVKZ01001959.1 coordinate 232,588, forward strand.
TATACCATTTGCTTTTTTGGTTACTCCCTGTATATTAAATTCTACAACACATAGCAGATCTCTGAGCTGGGTGTTTCTCCTTTGTCATGAGGAGCCTGCGATTCATCTATATTGTAGCACTGTATCAACAGTTGGTTCTTTTCATTATCATAAAGACATAGCAAAGGAATATGTGAATTGCTTCCACTTTTTAGCTATTAAGAATCATGCTGCTATGGACGTCCATGAACCTGCCTTTGTGTGGACATGTTTTCATTTTTCTTGGGTACATTCCTTGGATAGACTGCTGATGTGGTAAATTCATGTCTAAATTTGTAACAAACTACCAAACTGTTTATACCGTTTTATATTCCCACCATACGTCAGGGCTCATTTCTCCAAATCCTCACCAACACTTGTTATTTTTTCATTACAGCTATCTTGAGACAATTGTTTTATGGCCTAGTACATGGTTTACTTTGGAGAATGTTCCATGTGCTCGTGAGACGGTGTATTCTGCAGTTCACAGGTGGCATGTTCTATTGATGGCCACTTAATCAAATGGGTCGACAGTGTTCTTCAGGTTTTCTAGAACCTTGCTGATTTTCTGTTTAGTTGCTCTACCAATTATTGATGGTGGAGTACTGAATCTTTAATTGTAACTGATGAATTGTCTATTTCTACTATCAATCCTATCAGCTATGCATCAGGTATTTTGGGGTTCTGTTGTGAGGTGGATATACATTTATGACTATTATGTCTTCCTGATGTATTGTTATAAAATGTCCCTCTTTGGCTCTAGTAATATTGTTTGTCTTAAAGTCTATCTGATATAATACAGTCATTTTAGCTTTTTCTTATGATTACTTATGGTATATCTTTCCCCATCCTTTACCTAAGGATGTAAGAGGTAACTTTTATAGATAACATAGAATTAAGCTGAATCTTGCTTTTTGATCTAGTCTAATTTCTGCTTTTTGATTGGGGTGTTTAGACCATTCACATTTAATGCAATGATGAATGTAGCTGGATTTACATTTGTCATTTTGCTACTTGTTTTCTATAGGTCTTCCTTCTTTTTTATTCTTGTTTCTCATTGACTGCCTTATTTTGTGTTAAATACTTTTTAGTGTGCTATTAAATTCTTCCGTTGAGCTGATGGTTTTTTAACTGTATTTTCAAATTATTTATTTAATAATTGCTCTAGAGATTACAATAAACATCTTATTAACCTATCACAATCCGCTTCAGATTAATACTAACCCGATCCTGGTAAAATGTACAAACTTTACTCCAATACAGCTCCATTTCATTCCTCCTGTTTTCTGTAATTTGTCCCATATATTTCTCATATACATACATACATACATATGTTATATATATTTAGTCAATTTCCAGAGAGCTGAAACAGTTGTTTTTGTCAATTCTGTCCAGTGTTACAGTTAATACTTTATGCAATGTTATGTTTTTTAAGGAAGAAGAAAGGGACGGGAGAAGTCTTTTTACATTAGCCTACATATTTACCGTTATCAGTGCTCTTTATTTCTCCCTGCAACCTAAGTTACCAAAATGTCATTTTCTTTTGGCCTGAGGAACTGGCAGGTCTGCCAGCAACAGATTCCCTCAGTCTTTATCTGAAAGTCTTTTTCATCTTCATTTCTGATGGGCAGTTTTGCTGCATATAGAATTATGGGTTAACAGTTTTCTTAAGCACATACTTTGAATGTCACTCAATTCCCTTTTGGTTTCTATTGTCTCAGGTGAGAACTCTGTTGTTATTGTATTAATATCCCTTGTATGTGAGGAGTCATTTTTCTCTTACTACTTTCAAGATTTTCTTTTTCTTTCATTTGCAACAGTTTGACAATGATGTGCCTAGGTATAGAGCTCTCTGTATTTATGCTACTTGAGATTTGTTGAGCTTCTTGGATGAGATTCTCCTCAAATACATTTTTGGCCATTATTTCTTCAAATAGCTTTTGTCTTGCCCCAACTATGATTACAATCACGGGCTAAGAGAGCCACGGTCTCTCTCTCTTGCCTATCTCCAAGACTGTCACTTCAATCAATAAGGCCATGGGCAGGGCTACTGCTTATCACCCTAAACTGAGTGAACACCTTCTCACCCTTGCACCCTCACAGCTTGCACCAGCCAGGCAGAACTTCCCTACCAACAGAGCTAAAGAGAGGGCATGAGAAGAGCCCCAAGCCAAAGTCACACCTGCCCTATAGGGGTTGCGTACCAACCTGAGAAAGCAATGCAGCAACCACATCAATGCTACACGCACACGCACACATGTACATGCACATGCGCGCGCGCACGCGCGCGCGCACACACACACACACACACACACACACACACGGGTGACCCTTGAACAAATGAATTTGAACTGTGTGGACCCACTTATATGCAGATTTTAAAAAATAAATAATTGTACTATTTTCAATCCACAGTTGCACAAGGCTGACTGCATATATTGATCTATGCCATTTTATAAAGTGGACTTGAATATCTTCACATTTTGGTTTCTCCAAGGGGTTCTGGAAGCAATCCTCCATGTATACCAAGGGACAATTAAGTTTTTGAGGTATCTAAAGTTATTTGCAGATTTTCGGCTGCACATGGGATTAGAACCCCTAACCCCCATATTGTTCAAGAGTCAAGAGAGGAGAGAATGAGAATGAGAGAAAGTGTGTGTGTGTGTGTGTGTGTGTGTGTGTGTGTGAGAGAGAGAGAGAGAGAGAGAGAGAGAGAGAGAGAGAGAGAGAGAGATTGTATGAGTGTGTGTGAGTGTGTGTGTGTGTGTAGGTTTCCAAGGGATGTCGTCTCAAGTCAAACGCTCAAAACAAGGATCCAAAGACTGTCCACTTCCAACAGAAAAATTGTGGTCACTTACTCCAGGCCAAGTATTAGTGTTAGAATGGCTCTGAGCTGGACCTGATCCTATGATTCTGTCAAAACTCACAACTATACTTCTTCATTCTGTGTAGGAACACAGGGAGACATGTGACATTTTATTTTGAGTGAAGCTTAAGACTACAGGGCACTTGTCACCAACACTTCTTTCCCTCATGACATGTCATGCACCAGGGCTGATTCTAGGTACACATCTGTCACTCATCAACTTGCAAGGGAGAGATTATCACCCATTTTACAAATGAAGCAGCACAGGCAAAGATCATCTGCCCAAGATCAATCAGGAAACATGATCTGACCCGACTCTACATGCTGGCCTCCAAAGCCAGGCTCTTTCTGTACTCTAACACTGCTTTACGATGCCCAAGGGTGTGTCTGGTCGTTCAGGAAGACCCCTGCCCTGTGTGCCTAAGGATAATCACTATCCTCTGCTCTCTTGTGTCCTTTATGTGTCATAAAACCTCATCAACTTCAGGAAACGTTACATGATCTAAGTGTTATGCCCTTGGGTTGGAAGCCAATGGTCACAGTGAGGAAAATCTGGGACCAAGAGGCCCAGAGGCCAAACGTAGCCCAGGCGTTGAAGAATATGAGTTTGCGTCCCAGCTCTGAGATCCTTTAGTACTTAACCTCTCCCTCACAATTCACTGACCTGTCCTGTAGAAAGCATGGTGATTACAAGAAAAAAGTACACCAGGAGCCCAGGAATGCAAGAGACCCAGTAGATCTCCACAAACACAAGCTCCTCCTTATCTTCACCCACATGAGACAGTGTTGAGGACCAAGTCAGAGAGAGGAAAAGGAGACATGGGCTTACAATTTTATTTCTAGAACTTTAAAAGAGGCTTCTGGCTTTAGAACAGAGGCTGCAGAAAGCAGAACCAGACAGAAGAGGCCTTTCTGGGTAGCAGAAAAACAAAGCACACACTACTCATCCATCCTTAGACTAAGATGCTTTCACACTAGGAGGAAGTTAGATATTCCTGTTTATCTTGAGGAGGGAAGAATTTTTTTTTTTTTTTTAGGCGAGGCAACCCTTGGTTGATCTCACAGATTTCAAGGACCTTGTCAGCTTACAATCCTTTATTTTTTGTTTTTTTTTCATGCCTACAGCACCTGGTCTTCCTAGGTGGTCTCCCATCCAAGTCCTAACCAGGCTCAACCCATCTTAGATTCCTAGATTAGGTGGGATCTAGCTCGTTCAGGGTGGCATGGCCACAGACAAGGAGGTAAGAATTTTTTAATGCTAAGAAACACCAGGCAAGGCAATTGCTGAAATTCTTAGGATGCCAACAGTCTGGGTCTCAAAATGGATTTAACACAAAGACTGCTGGCTGAGGCCTCTCTGGGGATGGTGGTCAATAAACACTCATAGGAAGGAAACAAGCCCCCAAGTTTCCCCAGCTTTGCACTTCCTGCCAACTACCTCAACCTGGGCAAACAGACATGGAGGGGAGTCTACAAGGGAGGCAGCGAGGGAGACAAGGGATGGACCACAGGGAGGCTATGGGGCTAGCTGGGAGGCCATGGACATACCTGCATGCCTACAATGTCTGGCTCATGAGACATCTGGGTGTGAACATTCTGCAGAGAACAGTTCTCACCAGAACTTTGAGGGGAGGGGGGCCGCAAGAGCAGAAGCTAGACCTGAATTTCTCTTTATAAGGAGAAAAGAAGATTTCTAAGTGAAAAAAATAGGGTAGTACATTGAATCTTATTTCTTTCAAGCGTTTTTCTTAAGAGCCTCACAAAAGCTGAAGGTCAAGAAAGCTACTCTTGAAGTAATCAGAGCACACCACAGAAGACCTGAGCAGAGTGGCTCCTACTCTGAGATGCACTGCCCATGAGGAATGGTAACACATGTGAGAGGTACTCTAGTCTGGATTCCTAACTCTGCCCCCCACCAAGCGACCCAGGCAGAGCATAGCATCTCTGGCTTCCTAAGCCACAGAACTGAAAAGCAAGAAGGCATGATGAGATGAAAGCCTCAAGTTTTCCTACAAGCACCAAGCTAGACAGATAGGAGGTATAAGTTTAGCAAACACCTGCTGACAGAGGCTTCCGCTCTCCCTCCTATGAGATCCACACCATATGCCAGTCCCAGAAGGGAGGTCCTCGGCCAGGAGGGCACAATGACGCTAAGGCTGGGCCCAAAGCCACCTACATGATAACCCACCAAAAGCTGCTTCCTGCAGGCCAGGGTGGGAAAGGGGCAGCCTGGAGCCCACCTCCTCACACCTGGGCCTATCCCGGTGCCCAGCCCTCCCCACTCACCTGTGTGAGGTGCGCATGTCCACAGGCCCATCGCCTGCCTGCCCTTCACCTCTGCCAATGGCCGTCGCCTCTGCCCCTCTCAGCAACCCTTGGGCTGGACCTCCTCCTGGTTCAGGGATCACTCTCATGTCTCCATCAGTGTTTAAATCTGAAGCCAACAACCCTCTCTCCATTTTTATTTTCTTGCTCTCCACATCATCTTCCACTGGGTCCTGTTCAAGTGCTCGTTTCTGACTCCGTGTCCTGCATGCTTCTTCGGTCATTCTGAACTTTGGAGAAGGAGAAAACACATTTAAACTTGGCACAATAGAGTTGTTACCTTCTTAGAAACTTTTCAAAGTGTTAGCCTAGAGTATTTTCTTCGCCACATAACAATGACAGAAGCAGGTACAACAAATGCTGGGCACAAAAAATACATATAGGAAATTTCTTCACTGCCCTGGGTAAGGCTTGGACAGAAGTAGTAGAGCATCTGGGGAGCCAAGACCTCAGAGACCTGGACAGGGACAATGGAAGGTGTCCATTCATCAGAGAAAAGGGGAATTCTCAGTGCTCCAGAATTACTAAGAAGTAAATAGAGGAAAACTCTGTCCTACCTATGGGATTCTGAGCACCCACACTGAACTGGAGGTGTCTGGAATCCAGAAAGGGAGACCACGATATCCCAGGAACAGGGTCACTGCCTGGGTCCAGCCCTGCACTGCACTGACTTGGGTTGACCCTTCCCTCCTTCACTGAGGGTGGCCTCCTCACTCTCTGCTCACCTCAGGGGTGTGAAGGGGGGGGAGTGACAGTTAACCCTTTGACTGCCAGTGAGGTAAACTCTGAATAAGGTAAGGTTTGGCCAGTCACCATGTTAAAGCCCTGTACCTGCAGTACACACATATCTTGATTTAAAAAAAAAGGAAAAAACAGCTGAGTCAGTTTTTGATCCCATGACATCACTGGGTTCCACATGACCCTTCCCAGGATTCAGTCTGAGAGACAAAGCACTTTCCAAAAAACCAGTCTAAACCGGTTTCAGACAACAAGCTGAAGTGCTGTTAACCCTCACAGAGACAGGAGACAGGAGGGAGAACAGGCAGTGAAGTCTGTCTTCAGGAAGGCTGCAGGCATTCCATAACAGAGTCTAGGACATGGGCACGCGCTCTTAAAGGGGCCATTCCAAGCCCAGCCTCAATGTCCCAACAGGGCAGGACACCAGAAATGAGACTGTAAGAGTTCACCAGGGGACAGAAAGGAATTTAGCTGCCAGGCACTAGTAGAATTCCCAAAGTACCAGGTCTCCTCAGTCAGCATTCATGTCCATCAACACAGGGCCCGAGGAGCAGCTCACCATGTGAGCCCCTCAGAGAGTCCCAATTCATACCTACACTCAAGATCTCCCTGCCCTGTGTCCACGCAGGTAGGGCATCCAGCACCTCAGTTTCCTCATCAGTGAACACTCTGGGAAGCAACACAAAACAACGAAGGGGCCATGTCATCATATATGGAACATGCTCCTGAGTTAACTCACTTGCAATCTCCTTAAAGGAGGCCCTGTCCCAAATGGCCCTGCTTAGACTTAGACTGAAAGGAAGGAAGAGACAGCTGCTTCTTGCTCTTCTGCAAACATGTTAGCCAGTGTGGCACTGACATCTGCTCCTACAGGCAGCCCAAAAGGGTCGAACTGACGTCTCCCTGTGGCCACATCACCTTGGTGTACTCCCCACCCACTTTGATGGAGGATGGGGCCATAGGCTAGGACCTCGCCTTCATCTGCCCCCAACTCCTCCTGGCATCCCAGCCTGCACCTGTCATCTACCACAGCTAGCCCCATACCACCCATCCGTCTGCTTTCACCCAGATCTCTCCATCCCCTCATTCACCTCCCTATCGTCTCCTTACTGCCCCACAGGGAAGCTAAGGATGCTCCCACATGTCTCTCTCTTAGCCTAAAGTTCTACGGTTTCTTTGTCTAACGTGCTTGAATCACAACAAACCCGGCCAGCCTGCTCACTAGGTCTATCCATCCTGCCCCACTTTGTGAGACTTCAGATGAGTCACTGCCTTGAGTATCCATCATTGTGTGTGGGGGGTCATCTTTCATTTGGGCACAGCCTGAAACAAGAGCTCCTCAAACATTTAGAAAATTGACTAAGAGGAGCAATTATGGGGCTACCTTGGATGGCAGGTAAGTGTTGGCCCCAGGATCAGGGAAAAGCTGATGTGAGTAGATGAGAGGAGACCATGATCTCAAGCTAGGAGTACCCCCATTAGAGTCTGGGAAAATTCTGCTCCATAAGGAGAAGCTCCCAATTTGGCCTGGTGCCCACTGAGGTTGAAAGGAGTCCTACGTGGACAAGGAGAACGCACCTTACACACAACGCTATATACCCCACAATCCTGCACTCAGAATGCCCCATGCTTCCCCACTTTGCCTCTGCTTCAGCCCAGCAGAGCCCACCTCAGGGTAAGTCCTGAGATCTTATCCATAAAGCTCATCTGAACCCCAGACCCTGTGTGAAGTCCTTCCTTCCAACTGCCCACTTATGGGGGCTGCGGTCTGACAAAAGGACTATATTGCGTGCCAGGTGACCAGATCAGTGAAGTGGTACTAAGTGGCCTCATTTCATTGTCACTAGTGTAGGACAAACAGTCACAAGGAACGCGAGCAGAGCCTCAAACCCACAGGGCCGTTCCCTCCAGCCCCAGCAGAGGGCCAGGGAATCTATAGGTTTGTGCTGTGTATGCAGTGTTAGGGCAACTCACTCTAAGCCCAGGAGCTGGAATGCTGCCAAAGCCTGGCCCAGAACCCATGGCCTGGCCTGCGCCTTGGGCAGGCTACTCTGGGGAAGACTTTCTGCACCCCTCCCCCACCACACGAAGGACAAGCACAGCTGGAGAGGGTGTGGCCTGCCATGAGGGATGGCCCCTCCTCCACAGCCAGGCAATTGCCTTAGCTCCCACTGGGGCCTGCTGTGGCCAATCCCTGGCCTGTCAAGGCTCTGTTCCTGGGGAGGGCAGGTGATGGGAAGGAGCACTCCTAATATGAGCAGGAAGAACTAATGACCCCAGCGCACCAGGGCTGGTAGCTATAGCCCTGGAAACAAAGACCCAGGGACGGTGACCATGTTTCAGGAAAAAGCCAGTCTTGAAGAATGACGTTATGACTGAAGATTTCTACAAAAAAGCTGTGAGGAGGTGCATTAGAATACTTTCTAAAGAGCAGGTGAAGAGGCTGGACTGCCCCAGTTGGCAAATTTGGAACAGCTTCAAAATTCCTTGGAGAGAGGGCGAGAATGAAGGGGAAGCTGCAACTGCAGAGGTTCCACCAAAGGTCCATCAGGAACTTCGGGCCCACAGAGAGCAGTCCTCTCTTGGAACCCTGTGCTGGCTGCTACTTGCAGAGCAGATCCAGACAGCAGCATGCCCACTGTAAAGATGAGGCTACCAGGGTGCAAGGCTGCTTGAGGCACAGGCTATACTGGAATCCAGGTAGTCTCAGCCCCTTCTCTCTCTCCAAACACAACCCTGCTCTGATACATCTTCCAATATGGCTGGGTGGGTAGGAGGCAGCAGGATACAGCCCAGGTCTTCCTCAGTGGAGAATGGCATGTTCCAGCCACACTACAAGCCACACAGGTACAGCACAGATCAACCCCAGGATGATGGGGCCACTGACTCTGGGACAGAATGCTGACACAGGGCTTTGGGTCAGATGCAAATTTCAATTGTCTCCACCAAAAGCTGCTTTATTTTAGTAAAATATTGCTGTCAAACTGGTCTGAGAACCTCAGGTGGAAAACCTGTTTTAAAACAGGTGAATTATGCTACAGCAGGAACAAAAATTTTTCAACAGGATTCAGGAGACCAACAGAAAGCAAGTGGCACAGGCCAGTATAAAAGAGAATAAAGTCACAGAGCCATCACCCTGAGGCATTATTAATACTATATGGACTATTTATACTACTAACATATTACCATGAGGAATACTATTTCAGACATGAGGAAAGTGAAGCTTAGCAATACGTGTTTGAAAGAAGTGACAGCTGATGCACTAAAAAGTGGATTGGGGGTGCTTGTTCCAGAACCCAGAGAAGTGAGTGAGCATGAGGAGGTGGGGGAAGAAGGGTACTGAGTGTGAACTGACTGACATCAGGGGGAGCACAGGGAAGTCTGTGGAATTATCTGGCTGATTTGGGGACAGACTGAGGGCTTCTGTATCTTGTGGCTCAGGACAGGAAGGGGACAGAGCAGCAGGGAGACATGACCAAATTAATACTGGGCTGCACTTTAGAGGATACAGACATAACATGCCAACAGCTGGAAGTGAGGCGAGAGAGGGTTGCTCTGTTTTGTTGGGTTTTGCTTGAGCAACTAGAAAGAAGAAATTGATTTTCTGAGATGGGGAAGGAACAGGTCTGGAGGAAGAAGGTTTAGAGGAGAGGTAATCTGGACACGCTGAGCATGAGCTGTCTACCCAGATCCACATAGAGAGACTGAGGAGCATATGCAGGTGGAGGCCTGCATATGGGGCAGACACTGTCTTCAGGGCAGTATGAGGCACCCTTTCTTCTCAGGAAGAAAGAAGGGCCGGTGAAGCAACTGATGCCAAGGTGGGTGATCATGGGGTCCAGATGCCAGCTTCATCAGCCACTGGCCACACAAGCCACACAAGCCCCACTGGGCAGGCAGCTCCATCGGGCCACCACCAGAGCACCCCTAAGCAGACATATAGCACAGGTGGGACTCTGTACTGTAGTGGTCCCAGGGCTGGGGCTGTGCTGCCTCTTTGCATGGCCTCCCATTGTCTCCTGCCTGTATCCAGGAAGACCAACCACCTTCCCTGAGACAACAATCTGAGAAGCCTCTCAAAACCAAGTCTCAGGCTTACATACCCTCCAAAGGCTCCCCACTTTGAGAGTCAAACCCAGGTGCCTGGGTAGGAGTCCAGGGAGAAAAGCTAAGCTGCACTTTGGTCTTCCCTTCCAAAATAGACCTCACTCTGCTTGGGGCCTCAGCCACCTCCTGACTCCCTATTTCTGAGAAATGGTAGCAGAGATGTGGCAGCTGTCTTTCTGGAAGAAACTCACACCAAAACACCAGTTCTCGAGTTTTAAACATCAAACCCTGTTAAGGGATGAGTACAAGGGATGCAATTTAACTTGGGAAACAGAAAGATGATCCAATAGCCTGCTTGCACCACTGGACACAGCAGAGAACAGAAGCTGGACCTAAGAGAGTGACTGGCCACGTACTATGTCACTCTCTGAGCCTCAGTTCCTCCATCTATACCTCACAGACATACTATATGAAGACAAAGAGTGACATCAGAAATAACTTGAATGAGAAAAGTTGCACAATAGTATAGTACCATTCACATGGTTTGAAAGTACCTATATTCTGCAGAAAAAAAATACTGAGTTTACAAAAATCGAAACTGAAAGAAATGGGGCTAAAATCTACAGCACTCATCTCTATAAAATGATTAAGAAACTTTCACTTTCTGTACTAAATTATTCCTCTTAACAGTGACTACATATCAACCTTGTATTTAAAAAAAAAAACCCACAAACACGAAGATAAAAAAGAAAGCCAGATAAAATAACACTGCCACCTTCGGAGACTGAGAACTGAAAGGACAAGTATTAGCCGGAGTGGGGCAAAAGGAGAAGGCCCAGTGGGGAGGGAGGTGCTGCAGGGTACCTGATGCAGGGAGGACAAAATGCCAGGTTCTCCAACAGGCGGAACCAAGAATGCAAGAGAAACATGGAACCTCAGTGGGCTGAGAGGGCAATGCTGCCACTGTCCCACTTGTTACTGGAAAATGTCCAAAAAGCTTAGAAGTCTACCTTCTCTAGTACTTACTGCCATAATTCTCAAGCTGTAGGCAGTAAACCCAATCCCCTTGGCTCATTCACACAGACCACCTTCTATCTGGGCCACTAGCTGTCCCGAGGGGCTGTCAGGCCACAGTGTCAGTATGAGCTCACTCCATCAAGGCCCACATCCCACACAGTCCCTTTGCCATGACTGAACACAAAAAACCCCACACTAAGCAATGGCTTCACCTCGTCTCCTGAATCAATGCTAAACTCTTCCATGGCAGAAACTTCTTTTTCCCGTTCATCTTCATTTTCAGTGTGAAACAAATAGTATAGGTTTAGTACATGCTATTGAGTTAAAATACAATTCTATAAATTAGCCTCATGAAGTGTTATGATTTCTGGGGATGCTCTATAGGGCATAACAAAGCAAGCAAGTTGAATGCTTCATTAAAAACTCCTAAATTCCGACTTTCTGGAAGGCAAGTGTACTGAGATGGAGCACCATAGAATGAGGCTGAGGTGAAAACAGGAACTGGGAAGGCAGTCTAGGCAGGGGCCAAGGTGCTGAGCAGGGAGGGTCTCGGGCAGAAGGGAGCTACAGCAAGTCCTGTGTGAAAGTTTGCTCAAGTCTCACTACATACAGACTGACTAAAACTGTTATCTTAACTCTTAGTACAGTTTCTCTCTTGTATATTATCAGGAGGGCTCTGGGCCCAGCCACCTGGCTAGGAGCTCCCTGTGCCCTCTAAATCATGAACTGAGAAAACATTAGGAAGACTCTCCCAGCAGCAGCAGTCCTGGGGTGCAGGCAGAGGCACACCAACACACCCTGGGGGTTATAGCTGCCAGTCACCCAGAGCCTCTTTATATTGACAATGGAACAGGCATGCTGCCCCAAAGAGGTGGGGAAATCTAAGTCTAAGTGGGCTAAGGGTCTAAGCCTAAAATCCAGGTCTCTACTCCTTTTTACAACTGGCACTCTCACAAGATGCTCAATATGGACCATTCCACTATATGGTTTAAAGGCCTTTTGTTAATCATACTTAAGTGGTGTGTTTTCATCTGGAGTGACAAGCACATCGTGAGGCTAAAATGATGTACATGCCAGTGAGGAGGATGGAACAGCCATCCTTAAATGCCTGCACGGCAGCCTTGCCTGAGAGAATCACCTTGCACAGGGCCAGGCCACCTGGAATCCAAAGGTATGAGCCCCCCGGAACCAGATGTTATCACCACTCACCAGGTAACAGGCAGCAGGGTTTAAGCATCAGAGTTTCTGGTGTGTCCCTAGTCCTAGAAGAGTGCTAGCCACACAGGAGGTGCACAGCAAACATCTAATGAATGAACAAATGTAGGTTTTTATGGAGAGGAGCTCAGAAGGGGAGGGGGCTAAACCAGACATCTCAGGCCCCCTTCTGATACTAGGATGGATACTCAGATTTCGACCCAACTAGATGCTCCTCTGCTGTTAACAGAAATGCATGCTCTTACTTTGTTTACCCCACATGGATTACCTCAGATGATTCCCACAAACACCTGCAAGGTGAGTGCTAACATCGTCCTGTTTTACTGATGGGGAAACTGAGGCAGGTGATGGTTAACAGCAATTGGGTGAAACGGTGTTGAGCACTAAAGAGTATGCTCCTCTAGGCAGTGTCCATCAAAACACCCCATCAACCACCCAGAATCAGACTCAAGATTTCCAAAGGACACTGGGAGCTCCTCCCGAAGGAGAGCGGGCTTGACCTCTCACTGCACAGGGTCCCGATGAGATATTAAGTGACTACAGCTTTATGGAGTGTCATGAATAAGACCATACCTTTTGCTGTTTGCTGAGTTACTGTGACAAGCTGGTAGAAGGCTGTCTGACTCCAGAAGGGGATGGGTGTGGCCCAAGGTGGGTTGGTGCACCTGAGGTGTGTGCATTTTGATTCTGTGAACCAGCAGGTGCTCTTTGGGCTGGGAGCAGTCTTCTGGATTCACCTGGTGTAGGAGTCAGCAAACCTTTTCTTGAAGGGGCTCAGTAAATATTTTCAGTTGTGGGCCATCTGTTTCTGTCCCAACTAGTCAGCTCTACAGTTGTGACAGTATGTCCTCAAATGGGTATAGCTGTGTCCCAGTCAAATTTTATTTACCAAAACAGGCCACCAGCTTATCTACTATTTCTCCTGGATAAAGTTGCACATGCCAAACAGAACTTGTGTATTACGTTCCACTTGTGCCCTAATATACCAATAGTGTTAGAATAAATCTGCTTTTCTAAAAAATTATTACAGCAGAACTGACTACAGAGAAAAACAGGTTTCAGAAAAAGGACTTGAACGTGTAAATTCAATCGAAGCCCAGGACTCCATGGACTTAACTAAGAACTTAACTCAAGGACTAAGCCTACGACTTAATCCTTCTAACAAATCTGAAAAACTTTAGGTTTGAAATGTGCTAAATGCACACAACTTACGGGAGGGCCAGCTTGTTTATACCATCCTAAAAGCCCTACATACTCTCAAGATAACTAGGTCCCTTGTAGAAGGAAATTACATGCTATAAACTCAATTACTGCAGATGAAACTTTAACTCAGTTACAGAAACAAGCAGTTCCTTAACACACGTGCCTGAGATCGGACCAAAGCTCTAAGGAGAAGCATGGAGCTGAGAAGAACCTCAAGGGTGCAGGGCCCAGCCAGGAGTACCCAGGAAAGGCCTCACTGATGGAGGGATGTTTGAGCTAGTGTGGAAAGTACAAATAGACCTGGCCGAGTCACTGGAGATCGGGGGCTTCTGGGGATTCCCTGTGTTAGGAAGGGAGCCACAGGGCCCGGCTCCTCCAGGTAACTAGGACTCAACTTTGCTCTTGAGGACTGGGGAGAGAGGGGTCATCTGTGCCAGGAAAACCCTGAGAAGGGCACTCTACCTGGTTTGAAAGGGGGAACCAACTAAGGGGATGTAGGTCCACACCATGCTGCTCCCAACTGTCCTACTCCAGGGCAAGAGGGCAGCATTGTCAGAGCCATGTCCTGTCTGTCTCACAGATGGAGAGAGAGCTATGAACAATAACGATGTACACTCAGTGCATTCTGTCTGAGGCTGCAGCTCCATAGCCTAGCCCAGAGACAGCAGAAGGGCCTTGGGGACCTGCCTGGGGCTCATCCTCCACCTGGTCAGGACATCAGTCCTTCAATTCTGCTGACCTTTACATGAACACTGGGGCTGACTGGTGGGCATATCACTTCATCCCCAACCTGGTGGCATCCTGTCCATCCCATACTGGGGCTCCCTGGGCCTGGGAATTAATGAAGATTTTCTGAGCCTTCTGCCAATACAGAAAAGGCCAACACCCTTCTAGGTGGTCAGCTACTTTAGAAAAATGAGACATAGGAACAAATTCTCCTATCCTGCTGAAGGGGCTCAGGTGCTCTTCTAAAGGCTTCCCATGAGGTGGGAAATCTCACTGCCAGCCACCAGTTCCAGAATGGCAGAGGGCAGTGAGAAGAGAGAAAAAAGGACAAGGAACATGGCAACCAGACTTGGGAGCATCTGACCTTGTTCAATGAATACCCTATTGGCAGAGGACAAACACAGGAAACTGGGGCATCAACAGACACCGCCCCACTCCCCAAAGTTGCAGCACACCAGGCAACCCTGCACCACACACACAAATACACACTTGTGTACCCACACTCATGAATGCTCACAGATGTAGTTTTCATCCTCTCCTCCCACTTCTGAATCTTGCCCAAATATCTCAGAAAAGGTTTTTTTCTCCGTTCAATTCTAAGAAAAGACTAGCAGTTCTTATGAATGATCAAGGGCCAGGATCACCAACTTCTAAAAGCACGTGAAGGAGCCCAGAGACCTGCAGTGCCTCATGTGGATCCTCAAGCACCTCCGCCACTTCAATCCACACTTCCTTGAGCCCTGTTGGAGACAATTTTGCTCCCACTGGAACTACAGAGGTTTTCAAGCACTAGCGATGCAACCACACTTGTTTCTAAAACTTCATGCGCACAGTAATTTTAGGCTTCCAGAGAAGGCAAAGAGCTGTTTACTGCTATATAGTTGAGTGATGAGTGAACCCAGAAAGGAACTTCTCTGCAGCACAAGATGCTTGTTACTCAGCACCTGAAACACCTCATCTCCTACTTCATGGCCCACCTGGCCCAGTAGGACGCAGACACCAACAGGCTGCTGACAAATACTGCTCCTGTACCCAATGGTGACCTTCAAGAAGCCAGTGATCTAGGGGCATCTCCTCTGTGGAGGACAGCTGGAGGAGCAGCTTAGGGTCCCCGCCTTCATGGGAGCACAGACCCAGTAAAGGCTGGGAAATGCATGTGGCAATCATCATTTTATTACAAGTCAACACTGAAAAAGGAGTCCAGAAGAGGAGAGAAAGAATCTAGAAATGCTTCATTTGAGATGGGCCTCAAGGTAGAATCTGGATTTGTAGAGAGAAGAGGGAAGAAGAAATGGTAGCAGAAAAGGTGAAGTGGCAGAAACATACAGGTGTGTATAAATCCATCTCCAAGAAAAGTAGATGAACCAAATAAAAAGAAATCAAAACTTTTAACAACTGTTTTCTAAATGAAATGAGGTTGCTTAGAAGGAAAAAGCATCCACATTACGAAGTTACAGAGAGGCCACTTCTATTCAGTGTGAGAAGCTTAGCAGTGATGACTGGGCCTCCCATGGGTTTCACTGAGCTGTGAGTGTCCTTCAAAAGTCCAGGGACTGGGGGTAGAGTAGAGTCTTAATTGGTCGTTAGTCTGTGAGTGAAGAGGGCCAGAATATTTCATTGGGTCCTAAAGGATAGGAGAGGAGTGCTGAGAACTGTGAGATGGCACCAAGAATACTCCAAAAGGACCTGTATGTGCACACAATTTACATGAAACACCTCCAGTTACTCCGTCAAATAAATCCATCTGAGCACTGGTGTGTTCCTCAGGGGGCTGCTCTGCCCCCAACTCTCACAGGTGTTCTCTACCTAATCCTGGGAAGAAACACCACTTGCAAGTATGGTGTTCAGCTCAGAAAGAGTCAAAAGAGAAGGTTAGTTCAGGAGCATCTCAGCCTCCTCCTAAAGAGCACTTCTAACATCCCAGAATGCCTAAATACTGCATTCCATCTGAAATGCTGATGACCCATCAAATATAAGCCCATTACCACCAGGGAGGAGGGTCGCATCCAAGGCAGAGTCAGACTAAGACATCCATGGAGCCTACCTGATCACCTTCAGTTCTAGGTTCAAGAACTACACAGCAATGCAGGTCATTAAGACTGAAGGGAGTAAAATAAGCCGACCTCAGGCACTCACATTTACAAATAAACATACATTTACAATCTAATTGTGTTTTTAAAGTGGAAGACTTGTAAATGTTGCCTCTGAATTAATGCTTTTGGGGGATATATTTAACAAAATTAACTTGAAGAGCAGACACTTTAACATACTCAAGTAGTGACCATCAACATTTTAAAGAGAAAGCCTTAAGTCTTCAGATTCCTCAATGCAAATATCATGGAGACTTCACAGTGGAGATGGCACTGGGAACATCTCACCCCAGCAGTGTGTGGGAACAAAGCCAATTTCTCGATAAGTCATCTCCAGAAAACCTTTGGTCACTGCCCTTGGCAAGGTTCATGCCACAGTAACCACCAGGCCTGTGATGGTACACCCAGCTACTCAAATTCACCCTGGGACAGCCAGGCCCCCAGACCTCAACCTCCCTCCATGATCATGGGAGAAATAACTGGAAAAAGCATAGGTCCTGTCCCTGGGATTATGCTTTTATCCTCTCCTAAACACAGCTAATCTTCTGAAAACAGGGACCACTATCAATCACACAGGCCACCTGGATCCCATTCAGATCCATCTGCAGCTTGGCCCCATGCCTTGGCCTCTGAGCACCCTTCCCAGTGACTTTCCCAATGACATAAGTTGCAAGCCCATCTTCATCTTTAAGTTGTGGCATTCAGTAGGAAAAAGTACACCTACACTGATCACATACTGAGAGGAAGAGACTGGTAGCAAGTGAATGTCTTTAAAACTGTCACTAACTCCCACAGGCTCATACTGGAGATGAGGATTTGGCTTTCGAGTTTGCCATATCGGATGTGCTCAGTAAGCACCCAATGCCGCACACATGGGGCCACTTCTAGGTGGGTATCTGAGCCTCTGACAGCAGCTGGGCTGTGGCCAGGACCAACCCTGCAGCTCAGGAGAGAACAGCTGCTGCTGGAGGAACGCACAACACAGAAACAAAGGTGCTGCATGTGAAGGGGCATCTGAGCAATAATACTAAATGTCCACAGGGAAAGGTGACCAGGAGTCCCCCTGGACCATGATGTCACTGTGAGAGCTAGGTGGCTGCATTTCTACCCCATGGCAAAGAACCAGCCATCTGTTCCCTCCCAAGTGCCTCCTGAGCCCTGAGCCTTGCAACTCACAAAAGGTTATGCCTGCCATTTCTATAACATCTGCAATGTGCCCGTCGGTGTCACAAAATGGAAGGCCCCAACCCTTCTAGGGCTGACTCCAGGGCCCAACAGAGACACAGCCCTGACCACCAGCTCCACTACACCTGTGGCTGAAAATGAAAGGAAGGTTTTACACAGAAAATTCCAGAAGGGCCAGAAAGACTTTCTCCATTCCAGGGAGGATACATGAGTGGACAGTGGGGGAACCAGATGTACATCTACTGTTGTTTTCATCAGGGCCCAGCAATGTGGTAACACCACCACCTGGATATCCTGCCTGGGCTTCCTTTGTCAAGCTCCTCCCTGCACACATCCCTCAGTATCAGAGCCTGAGCTGCCCCAAGAGGCCTGGATCCAGAAAAGAAAACTTCGAAGACTAAAACAAGTTTCTGGTCTCAATAAAGCCTAAGAAACAGTTTACACAGCACTTTTCGCACAGCTGTAAAAGCTGGAACAGAAAACCCACCTCTCCTCTCTACCTTGTAAGTGGAAATCTTCCCCTTGGGCAGAGCTTGTTCTGGTTATAGACCCCTACAATGACCTCAGCTAGAGGGTATCATATTAGTGGTCCTTTTGTAAAATAGGCTACTCAAGATAAAAGCAAGGCCCTCACCCACCCCAGCCTTGATGTCCTGTTAGCCTCTCTGACTTCATCTCCCACCATCCCATGTCCCTCCCCACAAGCCCCATCCCATTCTCTCAGTTCTGGCCAGTTACATCCTGGCTACTCCTCTGACAGCCAAGTTCACTCCCACCCCAGGTCCTTTGCACTTTCTGCTCCCTCTGCCTGGAAAAGCTCCTCTCCCAGGTCTCTGTACAACATTCTCTTCAGTTCTCAGATGAGACAGCAAATGACATGCAGCAACCCCGTCCACACATGCCCATCAATGGGTCGCCACTCCATTTCCCACTTCATCATTTGACATTCTATTTACTTATCTGGGTGTCCTTCCATACCTCCATGAGACTAGGGAACACCTTGGGGCTACCACCCCAGGGCCCAAGACAGAATAGTGCTCAATACGTATTTGTTAAAGAGTTAAGAAAAAGTACTTTCAGAACTCCCAGCTAACTCACACTTCCATTCTTGGTTAAATAAGCCAAAGTGTCTTCATGCCAATAGAAAAGATAATGATCACAAGCAAACAAAACACTTATTCACACCATATACAATAATTAACTCAAAACAGATCAAAAACCTAATATTAAAGGGTAAACCTCGTATAAAACTCTTAGAAAAAAAATATTTGGATAAATCATGACCTTAGATTTTGGTAACAGAATCTCAGCTATAACACCAAAAGCACAATATAAACAAAAGAAAAAAGATATATTGGACTTAATCAAAACTCAAATCTTTTCTGCAAAGAACACTATCAAGAGAGTAAAAAAACAACACTAGGAATGAGAGGAAATATTCACTGTCTCATAAGGGTCTAGTGTCCCAAATATATAAAGAACTTTTATGACAACAAAGAGACAACCCAATTCCAGTTAAAATGATCCAAACGTCCATCAACAGATGAACAGATAAACAAAATGTGGTCCGTTCACACAATGGAGTATTATTCAGCCATAAAAAGGAATGAAGTTTTGATTCATGTCACAATGTGGATGAACTGTGAAACATGCTAAGTGAGAGCAGCCGGATAGAAAAGGCCACAGAGTATATGATTCCGTTTATATGAAATGCCCAGGACAAGCAAATCCACAGAGACAGAAGATAGATCAGTGGTTACTAGGGCCCTGGGGAGCAGAGGTGGGGGAGCAGGGAGTGACTGCTAATAGGTACAGGTTCTTTTTCGGGTGATGAAAATCTTCTGGAATTAGAGGTGATGGATGCACAATATTGTGAGTGTACTAAATGCCAATGCATTCACACTTTAAAATGGTTAAAAGGGTGAATTTCATGTTATGTGAATTTTACCTCAAGACAGGACAAATAAAAACAAAATACTCTAATCCCAAGAGGCACAATGCCTTTAGAGCTGCTAAACTACTAAAAGACAAAAGCAGGTTTAATCTGACCCCAAGAGCAGAGAGTCACCACTTCAAGGAAAGACTCCTTTGTGAACAAGATCCCAAACACGAAAGAGCCCTTATCTACGGGTCTACAGCCCCGTATCACTTGCCTATTGTTCACAGCGCAGCAAGCCCATCATACATATGGGAACTAAGAACTGTATCCCAGCAAAGGAGCTGATGTCCTAGAGTATGACCACGTGGGACACACAGGGAACAATTTACCAATGGAAAGCCAAGGTGAAGAGAGGGTTACCGGGCCAGCTCAGAGTTCAATTCAAGTCAGGCTCATCACAGGTTTCACACTGCTAAGTATCCCACCTCCTCGGTCCCACAGGGGTTTCACCCATTCTTTAATCCAAATAGTGCTTAGTTTCTTCTACCAGGGACCAGGGCTGACTGGGCCCCAGGGACACCCCTGGAGGCAAGGGATGGGCAATAACACAGAGCAAGTAGGCTCTGAGGGGCGAGGTCTAACACATGCTAAGAGGTGCAGTGATCCCTAGATGGCACACAGGCTCAAACTTGTGAAACACTACTTTTATAAGACAAAGTCATGTAGAAAACAAGCTAACTACCTACTTTATCCACTCAACTGGCTACAGCTTCTACGGACCGACAACACCAACAGGGAGGTGAAAATGGTCTCTAATCAAGAATATAATAATTTCGCAAAACCAGACTCACAAATATAGTGGACAATTTGGTGATGGACAGAGTGGAGCAGGGTTGGGAGGCTGGGAGAATGGGGTGAAGGGTTAAAGAAATACAAATTAGTAGTTGATAGTTGGGCACAGGGAGCACGGAAGAGGGAATGCAGTTAGCATTAGTATGATGGCTAAGTTAGCATTAAGTATGATAGTATTAGTATGATGGGAGCATCATTTTATGAACATTATAGATGTCTAACCAATGTACTGTATACTTGAAACTAATTTAAATAAATAAATTTATTTTAAAAAATAAAATTAAAATTAAAAAGCATACCATCAAAGAAAAAAAATATAGTAATTTTGGTCTAAAAACAATGTATGAGCTATCAGAGTACTGAAGTGAGGAAACACAGATGTTGATAAGAAGCCCTCCGGGTGTGTGTGTAGGGCACAGGGTCAGGCCAAGGCTCACAGAACAGAAGGTGCCAACTGACCACAGCCTATCAGGTCAAAGAAGAATGATGCCTGGTTCGCTTCAACATGCCTCTGCTTTCTTGCCTATGAAATGGGAACAGCACCCACCTACTTTATCACTAATGCTTTCCAAGGGCTCCAGAAAGGGTAGCTGTGTGTGTTACTACAGAAAATAAGAATGCAATAATGAGAAGCTGTCCCATCTGACTGGACACCAGCCATGGCCCATCACAGCAATTTCAGAATCTCTGAAGGTTTTCTGCTTGACTTTAAACTAACCACCCTCACTTTGTAAAGGGCCACTTCCTCTGCCCTGGGTGATATGCATCATAAAGTTCCCTGAGGCAATGCCTGGGTCAAGCCTGTTTTGTAAACTTTGATTATGGAAAATGGCAAACATAACCAAAGAAGTAGAGAGAGAAGGCCTATTAACTGCAGGGGCCCACCATTCACAGTCTTCAGGTGACCAACTAATCTTGGTCTCTCGCACTCCACTAGCTTCTGTGAAGCAAATCCTACTTAACATGCATTTACAAATTAGTGTAGTGGGTCAGTATTTATCCCCAGAGGACAAACCACCACTATCCCACAATCATACCTTCAACAATTTAACAATCATTCCTTAATCTGTGTCAGTCACACTTAGTTGAAATCTATAAGTTCTACCCAACTCCCTGTGCTTTCAATCATACACTGAAGAAATTAGGTCATTTGTGCTGTTTCCCCGACAGGTTTTTCTGGTGGCGTCCCTGTGGTATAACACCACACACACCCCGCTCCTACCCTCACCTCCCCGATTTCTCATAAAGTAGATTTTGAGGCCCAACCAAGCACACATTCTCCAGAAAGCACATGTGCCCTCCTCAGGGCTAGCCACTGAAAATTGCTGTTGAAACCCACCATTTCATTAGGTGTCTGAAAACTTATAAACTTATAATTCCATCACTTCATTTTAATTAGCCAGAATATGTCAATAGCTGCGCTGTCCATTAGCCACATGTGGCTGTTTAAATAGATTAAAATTAAATAAAATTAAAACTTGACTTCCTTAGTCAAACTATCCCAGGTGCCACATTGGACTGTGGGTTCAGAACATTCCAGAAAATTCTGCAGGGCAGCGCTGATCTATCTCTGAGGAAAACTTGTCCTCATCCACTATTTTGTTCCTTGTGAGTTCTGTCCATAAGAGGTAATAGATATTTGCTTCTTTCCCTCTATTTACCAATTTTTCAAAACGAGTTGGTTCCCTAACACCCTCCAAAGAGACCAGAGTCCTTTTCTTCAAGCACTAGCATGAACCTGTGGATTTCTTAACACATTTGATACTCCAACTCAGGGACTCCTGTTCTCCCTCATGCTCACCTGTCCCACCCTTGGCCAGGGGAACACCTGGGGGTCTTTCCGGCATAACCCCAGTACCATCTGAAATATTCCAGTGCAGACTCAGAATTAAAAGATTTTAACTTAAATGCTTTGATTTTATATTTATACTGTTCCTTGATGCTGAAAATGCTGGTTCTTAAGGACATTAATTACTGTTTTGTTTTTTTCTAAAATATATAATAGTAAGATTACTGATATTGTTAACCTAAAACTAAAAATATGATTGTTAAAAACAGTTAAAGATTTAAAATTCTTTTTTTTTTTTGCCCTTATGGTATCACAAAAACATTTACACTCAAACTATTATGTTTTAAAGTTGCGTGAAATAAATCTTGATTGAGAGGTTAAGTGACCAACCTGAGTCACAAGTGACATTCACCTAGATTCATTTATTTCATTTTGCTTTGGTTTTTCAGGATTGCCAACCCCCATCTGACATACTTTTATTTTATAATTATGTAAAACACACACCTGGTGCTACATGGAAAGAAAACTTGGATAAGTCTTCGGTAACCCTGTCCCTCTCATTCCTCCTCCCAGAGGTGACCAATATGGTTCATTTATGGTTTATACTTTCATTTTTTTTAAATTAAATGTAAGCAAATACACGTGTCCATGTCCCCTTTCCTTACCTTATTTAAAAGTGAACACACTACACTTTTTGATCCTTCACCTTGTTCCTTTTTTCCACTTGTCATTTCACCCTAGAAAATTTGTCACGTGGAGGCAACTGTCCTTCCTTCACTGAGGGGCTCAATTCTACCTCATCAGTCCCCAGCCCCAAATGACAAACATCTAAATCATTTCCAGTTTTGCTAATTTAGAATGTTGTAATGAATTGCCCTATCAACAATCCTTATTTTTGACAGTGTATCTCTGGGATACATTTTTAGAAGTGGAAGTACAAGGTGAGTCTCCCTCAGAGGAGTTATGAACCCCCAAAAGCAACTTATGTTGGTACCACAGAGGTACGGTGTCCATCTCTGTGGACAAAAGGTCAGAAAATTTGTCTTGAAGAAGCTCCAACAAGCATTATTCTTAGTACCAGGAAGACTGAACACCTTCCATACCTTCGTTAAGAGCCATCTACATTAACTCTTTCTGTGAACTGTTTTTCTGTAAGTCAAACCCACTCTTGATCCTGAACACCCAGCCAGCACAAGGCACATCTCTTGCAACAAAAGCAATGTGTATCTGCTGAACAAACAGGACCCAACAGGCAAACTTAGAATGTGAACCACGTCCATTAGCCCAAGCAGGGAGTGTGACCCTCTGTGTACACACCAACAACCACATACAAAGTAGGTGTTGGGTAGGGGCTATGTGAGGCTCAGCGCTTGCAGGGAGCCAGCCCTCCTTCTACCCTGCTCCTCCCTCTGTGCCCAATGGGTGCTGGGTGACAGGAATGGGAGACCACAGTTGACCACAGGTAATGGTTCAAATGAAGTGGGTGTGTGATGGTACTAACCAAAGAAAAACTAAAATCAACCAATTTGTTGGGCTGACTTATACCACACGACAAAAAGCACACAAGCTGACCTGTTTATAAATCTTTAAAAATAATTACTCAAGGGTGTTTCTGCCTGTCTGACATTGACCACCAATCACATGCCACAACCATTCACAGCCTAGTGACAGCCAAGCACAAGGCCCACCCTCTTTATGGCTGACCCATCATATGCTACCACCAGGACCACCACAGTCAATACCGATGATCCTCAACTAGCTCTAGGAAACAAAAGACTTGGAGTAACTTGTCTCCAAAAAATTCTAAGGGCCTGGGGCAGAAAGCCAGGAAGGTGGCTGGGAAGGCGGGGGTATAAAATCCAAAATAACAGTCTGGAGGGTCCTCAAAACCTTAAAGAGTTACATAACCCAGCAAGTTCACTGTTATGAATATACCCAAAAAACTAAAAACATGTTCACACAAATTCATGTACACAAAGTTCATAACAACACTATTCACAATCACCAAAAGGTAGAAACAGCCTACATTCATCCCAGATGAATAAACAAAATGTGGTCCACCCATATAATAAAATATTACCCAGCCATCAAAATGGATAAAGCACTGATTCATGCTATAAAGTAGATGAACTTTAAAAACATTACACTGAGTAAAAGAAGTCAAATACACAAGGTCATATGACATATGATTCCATTGATATAAAGTGACCAAACAGGCAAATCCATCCATAGACACAGAAAGTAAATTGTGGTTGCCAGGGGCTGGGGGAGGAGGGTTGGGGAATGGCTAATGAGGATGGAGTTGTTTTTTGAGGTGATGAAAGTGGTCTTGGAACCAGTGAGAGGTGGTGCTTGCACTACTCCTGAATATACAAAAAAATTCACTGAACTATATACTATAAATGGGTGAATTGTATAGTATGCAAATTATATTTCATTAAAAAAATTTTTTTTAAACACTGGTAGTTTGTTTTTGTGATAACATTCTGGAAATGTTTTCCAGTCACCAGGATTACCTGACCATGCCCACATTTTCTTACTATAGGAAGAGCTAAAATCTCACAAAACTGACCCCACTCTTATCACACATTGTACTCAGCCCAGTGGTCAAGTTGCGTAGCCAGTTCTTACCCATGCACCTATGACACTGTTTAGGACATGCAACCCTTGGCAAGTCACCTGCCAGCTGGGCTATAAGAGGAAGCAGCTGACCAAATCAGGAGGTCTCCAAATGGCCTCCAAGTCTGATGATGACTCTCAGTTCTACATTCTTCTCCATGTAGCCAGCCCTCTGCCAAAACATCACTGGCTAGGCCCTATTGTCAACAGACAAAATCCCACCTGGATGACAGCAGGCTCTGCCTGCTGGGTCCCAAGAAACCTTAACAGAGCCTGCACTTGAGAACTCTAAGCAAGGGGGATGGGAGGGTATGGCTCAGTTTCCCCCACAGACACAGGGAGAGATAAGGGCAAACAGCTTTAAGCACCTATGCAGGGCCCTGCACTGCTGATGATGGTTAAGGAAAAATTCTCCCCGTTCTGGTCAGCAATGGGAAATCACATAAATGGCCTTAGGGTAAAGGCCACGTGGCCAGGATTATCCTCTGCCCCTGATCCTCAGAGAGGAGAGCTCATCCTATTTAGGCTGGGGCTTTGCAAGTGAGTGACCCCTGTGACACAAGGGGAGAGCAAAGGCCCTCCCTAGGAGAGGTGGGCAGGGCCTGGGCAGCCCCATACAAACAGTCCAGCACACAATCCTGGAGGGAGTTGTCTCTCTCCATCTCCCCTAGGAGGTGGCCATCAGTTTATGAAGCAGTGCTCAGTTTCAAATGTTCAAGGAGCTAAAAGGCCCACTGGGCAAGTCAGAGCCTTCATTACAGATACCAGATCCCAAGCACTCACCTGGCTTCTGGGCATGGGACGCTGGTTCTACCAGCTGGCCATGGTGGCAGCTACGTCAAAAGGCAACTTGCGTCCACGTGCTGACCAATCTAAAGTGAGGGTCAGAAAAAGAAACATGAATTTCCATGGAAAGTTTCTGGAACATTCCATCAGTTGTAAAGGCCTCCAACCCCAGGGATTACTTAGTAAAATTTTAAATTTCAAAGAGATCTCTGTCTCTGGTACCTTCAACAGGGGGCAGCTGAGGAAATACACTACTATCATTCTCTGACCTATGACCCATTGTGGTGCTAACCAATAAACACTAGCATAACAGATGTTACCTTCTGCAATACAGGCAGAGACATAAGGTGGTACACAGCCACATACCAACATGCCAAAAACACAGAAAATGGTTTTAGGCTTTGATAGTAACCATAATGACAATAGCAAAAATAGTAATACCCAGCACACTTAATAAATGCCTAGTAGTGATTTGTAGGTACTGTACTAAAAACTAAGTGTCTCTATGATTCCCAGGACTAGCCTAGGGCAGGTTACAGAATAATACCCATTTTACAGATAAAGGATCTGATGTGTCTGACACTCAGGAACTTGCCCAGGGTCACTCAGGTCTCCCTTTCCAGACCCGGACTGTGTTCTCTGGCATAGACCCCAAGGAAACCCACCATTCCAGGTAGTGCATGGTTTGCCCTTAGAAGTTGAGGGTGTATGTGCCTAGGGATGGGCACACTTCACTTCTCCAACAGAGGCAGCTTCAGCTTCATGGGACAACTCACACTTTTACCTTAGGGATTATCTCCACAGGATTTACAAAGGCCAGGTAGGAATCTGGATTCCCGGGCAGTGCTGTCAGTTGTATCATGCCTAATATTGTCAGTATTACCACTGTTGTCATATTTAGTGCCCACATGGCAACCAGGAGCTTGCTCTGACATGAAACCTTTATTTTTAAACTAGGTTCACAGGGATTCACACACAACTCATGGACAGCAAGAAAACATTCCCACAGGAGAATTTGCAAAATGAGCAAATATCAGTAAACTCTATTGGAAGAACTTTGGGCACCAAGGAGCACACAGCATCTTCCTCATTGAGGCCCGGGGCCAGCTGCAGCCATCACCACCAGGACTAGCTCCTGGAGAGAGCGACTCTTTCTGCTGCTCTTTTTGGCCCCATTTAGGGAATGCAGTGAATACCATTAATCCTAGTTCTTTTCTATCTCCCGAGCTGTAGCCTCTCCCTGCCATGAACAGAGGAGCCTCAGAAACAGGGGCCCTGGGTATTCTGAGCACCTGCTCTCTTCAGGATCAAGGTCAATACACAAAAGTCAATGGTAGTTCTATATACTGACAACAAACAACCAAAACTCACAGCTTTAAAAAAAAAAAGAAATCCATTTACAATACCATAAATATGAAATACTTAAAGATAAATTCGATTTTTAAAAAATGTGCAAGACCTATAAACTATAAGAATATACGTTCCTGAAAGCAATGAACAAAAATCTAAAGGGAGAGGCATGTCTTGTCCATAGATCAGAAGGTATCAATTCTCTCCCCAAACTGATTCAAATATTCATTGCCTTTCCAATCGAAAATTCCTAACATACTTTTTTGTAGAAACAAGATGATTCTAAAATTTATATGGAAATGCAAAGGACTTAGAACACTAAAAACAACATTGAAAAAGAGAACAAATTTGGAAGGTTTACCCTACCTGAGCTTAAGACTTAACCATAAGGCTACAGTAACCAAGACAATATGATATGGACATAAAGACAGACGTGTAGATGGACTGACAGAATACACTCATGCACATGTGGACAACTGATTTTTGACAAAAATCCATGTACCCTATTTCGTGAGACCAGAAGACATACTGGACAACATTTCCTTGAGGATTAACCTTAACCCTGCAAGGAGGAAAGTCATTTTAACACACACAGTACATCATGAGTAGAATGCAACAGGTAAGAAGTTTTAAGGTCACCTCAGACCTTCACTCTCCACCACGGCTTTCTCTTCCTCAACTCATGACACATCCAGTCTTCCACTCAAGCAGATTAAAACTGGAAGTTGCCCCCTTGATTGGACTACCCCACTATCCAATATATTGGGAAATCCTGTTGGTTCTGCTGTCAAATAAATCTGGGTCCAACCGCTTTTTAAACCTCCACTGGTCATGCCGTTCTCTCTGCTAGGACAGAGACCTATAGGCTGCTTTCACTCCTTGGCTCGAAACCCTCTGAAGACGTTGTGCTTGCTGAGAATGAAGCTCCCTCCTCTCTTAGGCCATGCCTCCAACACAACAGGCGCACCCTCCCATCTTGGAGTCTTTTTATATTGTAAACAAAATTCCAGATATTTTATCATTTTAACAATCAATTCTTAAATTTGCATCCCAAATTGAAAAGGACTTTTGAAAATATAACTACTATTCAATGATCCCTAAATGTCAACAAATGCCCAGTCTATATATATATTCAGTTCACACAATTCCTCAGAAATGCCTGTATGTGGCCTGTTCTAACGATAGCTGCTAGAGCATTTGTGCTAGCTGCCTCAGTCACTCTCCCCCCAGATGGCTGACCCCTACATGTCCCAAGTCACTGCTCAAATGTCTCCCTCGCAGGGGCCCACCCTGCTCAGACTTCTCTCCCAGAGCTCTGGCCTCTCCACACACTCCACAAGGCAGCTGCTATGTCTAGGGACTTTCTCCCCCAAAAAAACGTAAATGCCAGAAGGAAAGAGGTGTCTGCCTGATGCCAGATTTTATTCCAAGTACCTAGAACAGTGTCAGACACCTACCAGGTGCTCAATAAATATTTATGGGTGAATGAGCCAGGATGGTTTAACACTGAAGAAACAATCAGAGGAGCAAGAGCTCCTCAGATACAATTAGTGTGAAATTCACAAAGGAGCCGAAACCAAGCAGAGACTACTTAGAACCATAACTGGGAACAGTTCTCTAAAATAAACTGTAATCTCTTTTCACTGATATATCATTTGAACTGTTTTTGCCATCCACCTCACACTGGCTGGGTTGAGAGAGCTTTTACTGTTTTTATTTCCAACCCATACATTTAGAACAGTATCAAGTAACCCTTAAGTACACAATTACCAACACATAAGAGACTCTTCTGCTCCCTTGATAAATCATTATGGTTTGGCTTTGACCTTGCACCTGGGTACTCCACTTACACACATACACATCCCCCAACTCTGTGCCCACCCCAACACAATGATTTCCCAGTCTGAGAGAGATCACACTTTGTGAGATGGCAGCCATAGTGATTTACATGAAATCAAGTCACTGTACTTTAGGCAACAGAAATCCTTTGTTGCTGTTTCATCCTCTTGAGCTCAGGCAAGTGAGGTCAGCTTCCTTTTAACTTGAGAGAAGGAGCCCTGGCCAGACACCGGCTGCTGTCTTGGGAGCTCCGGTTCTGAGATATTCAGGTTGCAGCACCCATGGTCAAAGCAGGAACAGGTCTTGGGGGCCGTGGACACCTGACCAGGAAGCCTGGGCCCTTCAAAGCACCCCCAAAGGGCCCATCGACCCTGCTGAGGCCCAGCCCTATGGAAACTGCATACTTCTGGCCTCCTACCACCATCTGCACTCACCAAACACTTGTGCTGTCTCTAAAATTCTTCAACTGTGTCTGCTCCCAAATATTTACCACCCTAGCTCCAATCCAGTCCTGGGGACGTGACATTAGGCCAAAAACCTCCAACGTGAAACCCAACAATACCTTCACCTTCTTCCACCTCTAGGTCCACAAAGTCTACTTGTTCCACACAAACTGAGTAACAAGGGTCACCTAGAACCTCTCTGCCAACAGTTTTAGCAAGTGCACTGCCAAACTCTCAAGGAGAGGAACTCCCTATCAAAAAGGGAGAAACTGAGGCAGGGCAACAGTGGAGCATCTAAAGGAAGCCCAGAGTTCACACTGCTCCAACATGTGCTGGCTGGCTGGGGAAGGATTCACTTGGGCCAAAGACTCAGTTCTCTAATCTAGGGTCAGCCAACAACTGCCTGGGCCTGTTTGTTGTGAATGGTTTTCCTGGGACACAGCCACACCCACCCAAGTGTGCACTGTCTATAGCTACCTTACCTACAAAGCAGAGTTGAGGAGCAGTGACAGAGAAAGCATTAGTCCCAAAGTCAAAAATATTGACTGATTTTTGAAAGCGGGAGGAAACTATAGTCCTGACAGACTATGCAGCGTATTAAAGGGAAAGAGGTGACCCAGGCACACTGGCAGATCCAAAACAAAAAGTTAGGGCAGAGGCACACCAAGGAAGTGCTCCAGCTCCATGCTGGCCCCAAGGGACAAAGTAGTACCTGCTCTCCCCAAGGCACAGAGCCTCATTAACCCGCAGAGCAGGGGAGAGCATGACTTGGCACACTAGACGCAAAGAACCAGCCCCATGAGGGCCACAGAGCCAACAGCAAGGCCACACAAGCCCATCCTTGGCAACCAGAGCTGGCCTGTCTACACTGTCAAGCCAAGGTGTCCACTGGGTAACAGCCAATAAATATATGCTCTCCAGGTCCCTGATCTGTCCCTGCTTGTCCTCCCTCAGCCACAGTAACAGCCACCTCACTGAGGGACAGATGATCCACTCCCCACGCTGCACCAATGAGGCTGTTCCTAAAGCCACTTAAACCCCATAATGCTCATAACACCTCACCATGGTCACCTTCAAGGCCCAGACTGTATTTAGACCCAGGTGATCCTAGAACTCATCTGGCTTACACATATATATATACGTACGTACACACGTACGTTCTCATTTTCATTCTCTCTCTCTCTCTCTCTCTCTCTCTCTCTCTCTCTCCCCTCTGTCTCCCCTCTGTCTCTCCTCTGTCTCGCTCTCCTCTCTCCTCTGTCCGCTCTCCTCTCTCCTCTGTCCGTCTCTCTCTCCTCTCTCCCTCTCTCCTCTTTCCCTCTCTCCTCTCTCCCTCTCTCCCTCTCTCCCTCTCGCCCTCTCTCTCTCTTCACTAGGTTCTCTTTCTCAAATGCTCCAAGAAGAAGGGCTCTTGCTCATCTCCTTATCCAATGCCCAACAATGCACACAGGAAGAAATGCGAAATGCATCCTCCGTGAGTTATAAATATCCAATCACTATGTTTCCACCATGGACTTGAGGCAAAAACATAACATCCAGGAAGAAGCAACATGGAGATACACAAGGCCACAGCCCACCACAGCCCATGGGGGAGCTCTTCCTGTCTCCTGCACACATGGCTATTTAGAGAAAGGCACTCGGAGGTTCCAGAGGCCTTGTGTTGGGAAGGGCCTCCACTATCACTGCTAAGATGTATGAGCTACCTCTGCACCCATACGCCCACACCTTGTACTCCCTTCTTCCTTTCCTATCCCTCCATAAAACACTCAGCCACAGTCCTTCCAACACATCCCTGTCCTCTCCAAGGCTTGACTCAACCATACCCCTCCCTTCTCCTGGGCATTCCAGCAGTCCTTCCCTTTCACACCACCAAACCATCCGGTTCTAGTGCTCCCTCTTGATGAATCACAAGCTATATGAGCCCACCTGGACCCTCGGGTGGCCCCTCAGGCCTTGAGACCATCCTGAGGACCAAGTAACAGGCCCTGTAACTAGGCAGGCTCTCAAACAGAATCAACTAGCTCTTATTTCTACTAGTGCGATTAATGCTGTTTCTCAAAATAGACTCCTTTCTAGAGGTTCATTTCAGTGTTTCCACTCCTGGTCCCCAGCAGTTGCCCAGGCAAGTCCACACAGCAGTTCAAAACTTCACCTAAACCCTGGTATTAAAAATACCCAAGAATCAAATGTCCACGTCTAGACTATTTTGAGACTTTGTGAAATGTTGGAAGTGTTTAGCATTGAGGATGTGGTGCATTACAATATTAAAGGACATCCTGAAGAAAATGTCACAAGAACAAAAGAGGAAATGACTTCTATGTTAATAACAAGGACCTAGGAACTGGTATCTCCCACTCTTGTGTATATGCACCAAGATGTGCCGTATTAAAGGAAATTCTCTGACAATTAGCCACAGGAAAACAAGGAATACCTTTGATCTCCCAGCTGAGAGCTGGAGCAGAGAAGACCTCAGATGTCCCTGGACTCTGTCCTCTGAAGTCCCCTGAAGAATCTAGGAGTCCTGTGTCGCCCCACCAAGCTGGAGGAAGTACATCCAGGCCCCACCCCTCTATGGACCAAAGAACACCCACGGAATCTTTGTGCACCAACACTCCCAAGATGATGTTACAATGAGCCTCCTAGAACTACACTTTTTTTTTTTTTTTTAAATCCCGGTGTATCTGGTGCATGGTAAGCCATCACACATAACTGTCTTTGTTCCTTTCTCCCTAAGCTAATTATTGGAGAATAAAGTGAATGCTCTCATGACAATAAAGAATATTTCTGAATTCAGAAAGGTTCCATTTTTTTATTGTTAAATACACATAATATAAAATTCACCATCTAAACCATTTTTAAGAGTACATTCAGTGGTGTTAAGTACATTCATAATATTGTGCAGTCATCCATCTCCAGAACTTTTTCATCTTGCAAAACTGAAAATATCCTCATTAAACACTAATTCCACATCCATTCCACCTCTGCCACTATGAATTTAACTATACTGGGGACCTCATATAAGCAGGATCATACAGTATTTGTCTTTTGTCTGATTTATTTTGTTTTAGCACAATGTCTCCTCAAATTATTTTTAAACCTTTGGGGCCAAAGTGTATACAAAACAAAGCTCATGGGCCTGATATATCACAGCCAAAAATTTGGTTCTAAAATCCTGCTCCCCAGACCAGTCATGTGCCTGACATCCTCTACTATTAACTAGTCTTTCCCACAACTCCTCAAATAAATTACACAAAAAGACACTGGCACTATAAAGATTCATAATGGTAAGATAGAGCAACTGAATGTAATGCCTTGGATGCACTTCAAGTGTGCCTGTCTCATCCCAGCTCTTAGCTCCCACAGCACTCTGTCTCCATGGACAGACATTTTCCAGCCCTATCTCACAGCTGTGAATCAGGGAGTCAAAAAAGTACCTGTCAAGTGAATAGTAAAGATGACTAACATGTCTCATGTGCAAACTTTTCCTAAAAGTGAAAGGAAGCCAAAGACATCAGAACCCAACCCAAACCCAGAGCTAGACTTACACAGGCTGACCGGGGGAGTGAGCCCTGAGCTTCCAACATGTCCAACTCTAGACAAGACCTAGATAACTAGCCCAACAGCACATCCACCAATCCACATCACCAAAAAGGAAAACATTGTATCCCCTTCAAGTTCTGAGCACCAATACTACCTATCTTGTGAGGCAGGGCCAGGCTCAGGCCCTGGGCGGAGACCAATGGATGATGCATAGAAAACAGTTAACACCAAAGGACCCCATGTGAGGCACTCATTCACAGAGAGTATTTTGTTGCCACTGTTTCAGACAGGTAAGCCTGGAACACCTCAATCTTGGGTAACTTCTCCTGAAAAGACTAACAGGAAGGGGTTGAAAATAACAGTCTGGGGTTCCCCACCTAGTTTGGCGTGGGTAAGCAACCAATCTCCTTTACAAACATACAGTCCTTGTATGACTGGTAACTAACTACAAAACATGCCAAGAGTTCTCCTGGGACGACTATCACAGGGGGAAGCCAGAGAGGGGACAAATAAGTCTCCAGGACCAGTCAAAACAGAAAAATTTGGGAGTGAGGATCATAAAAAGCCCCATCTGCATAAATCACCACCTCTGATGCCACAGACGACCAACAGGAGTTTCCAAAAGCATTCAACCTCTTTCCCAAGAAGCAACATCCAGGGGGGCCACAATGGTGAGTGGCATTCTCAACCAGCTATATTAGCTTCATAGCTGAATTGTGTTTATTTTCATGTCAAGAAGTAAACCCTCTAGACATTCTATCCTTGTGGCTAGTTTCTTGAGTTTGTTTTTAAAGAGGTAATACCTTATGACACAGGTAAACCTCTTGGAAAGAAGAGAATCCTTTCACCAATGGACAAGATGCCCTCTGCTCCCTCTGAGGGATCCTGAGCCCCAGCCACAGGTACCATGTGCTGCCTCAACTCAAGCCCCTGCAACCTTGAGCCTGTATGTGCATGAGAGCAGGAGCGAAGCCACCACTTAAGCACCTCCTCCATGTGAAGACAGCCCCTACTGGGAAACCTGCTCACTCCCTCATTTGGTGATAAGGCACCAACCCTGATTTGCATATTCACAGGCAAGAAAAAGACCAGAGAATCCCCTAAGTCTCTGAGGTGCAGCACTGAGACTGAGCCACCTTCAAATATATGGTGCCTAAGCAGCTAGATCCAGCACAATCTTGTAATCTATAGCAGATGTTCACACAAGTTTAGAAACCTTACCTTACTCTCTGGAATATTTTTCTTTGGAAGGGAGAACGGAAAATTTCTGTTGTTCAAGAGCACCCAGAGGGAACAGCATTCTGGGGCAGCCCCATAGTTTACAAATAAAGACCTGGGCCTAAAAGAAAAGAAATTCCTAGAATCCAAACAAAATCTACCCACAGTAGTTCACAAAACTTTTCCCTGCAACATCCAAGATAAGACCAACTGCTGCAGTCAGCAGCAGCAGGTAGGAAGGCAAAAATCTCACTGAAGAAAGGTAAACAGGCAAAAGTTCCTCTTCTCACCTCAAACTGCCCCTGCCTCCCTCCAGATGGACAGACCTGGAGCTTCAGGAGGCCTCTGCCACCTTGATCCCCAGGGTAGCAACAGGAGACTGGGTACAAGTGACTGGGTCTATTGAAGCTGGTGGTTTCCAGAACACTAAAGGATCTGCCTAGATCCAAATTCAGAGCAGTGAGCACTCAGACAGACAGTAGGGTCAGCACTGTCTACCCACAAACCTTCCAGATGTCCCTAATCCAAGTTTCAGAGAAGAGGGTGGACTTGGTAGAATTCTAGAAATCTGACACTGTCTTCAATTCAAATAAAAACTTATAACCATCTGACCAATTAAGCTTCCCTAAGAGACAGAACTGAATTTCTTTGACCATTAGGGGCCAGGTCAAAGAGTCAACACCATCTGGTAACTTCTAGGACAAAGATGGAGCTGTTCACCAACCACACTGTAGCACCGATGGTCTTGATTGAGGCCACATAGTCAACCCAAAGGGTCCAGGCCAATGAGCTGGTTCTCAGCTACAGATACTTCATCACTGCTGCGAACTCTGATGACAAAACACTGTAGTGATCACAAAAATCTGAATAAAATGCTACAAAGTATGAGGGAAGAAACTATAACAATGGCAACATCCACCATTAAATTGTGGCTTACATTATACATGACAAGCACAAATTGAGAAATGATGTAAACAGACGTCATACCTTCCTGACAATTTACACATCAATGAAAGTATGATCAGAGGACGCCAGGAACAGAGGGCTGTTGCTTGGGAAGGGTTTTCAGAGAACTGTCAACTGTGCTCTCTGCACTCAAATCTACAGGGTAAAATGAGACCCAGATGGAGGTTAGAAGGTGGGCTGCACCTGGCTTCTCTAAGCTGTGACCGCTTCCCGGCACCCTGCATGGACATTTCCTATCATGTAATCTTCACAGCAGGGCTGCTAGCAGGTACCAGGGGGACACAGGGCCTGGCCACTAGGAGTTCTGCTCAATGTGTCCAAAGTTAGCGTATCTAAAGAGCATACAGGAAGGAAACTGCGCTGGGGGTCAGACACCTGGAAAATCCTGCTCTAAGACCAAGGCAGCAAAGGCCAAACTGCCCTTTAGTAGCTTTAGAAGAGTGAAGGGTCTGCCCGCTGGGTTGCAAAGGTGAGGAGACCAGAGTCTTGCAACTATCTTGCTGCTTCTGACTCGAGAGTTCTCCTTTCTGGTAAAAGGTTTTAGTACTAAAACTGATGTGATACGAGGAGCAATGCAAAGGTTATGTGCATCTCTGACTTAAAATAAGAAGGCCTGAAGAAATCTCCAAGGGCCAAATGTGGTCTGGCTGTGCCCTCAGTGGGAATTCACTTGAGCCTGATACTAACCCCAAAGTAAGCTGAGGAGTCCCATAAAAGGTAGTACTATAACACACAAAGTCCACGTCCAACACAAACGGTAATGTCCCTCTTCCACTTCCAGGGTGACTGCACAAGTCAGGTTCCTCTCCAATAGGCGAGCCAGCATATACATGTATACACATATACAAGCACATGTGTACAAACGCATATATACACATACAGGGCCAGTACATTCAGACCCCAGACAGACACACACAGGGCCAACACACACTTTGTCTTCTGGGCAAAGGTGCACATCTAAGCTGTCAGCTGGTGAGAACACAGACCACACAACCCAGAGAAACAGTGTCCTAAGTGGGGTCAAGTTCCCAAACAACCCACAAAAGCCCACCTCACTCCAGTGTCTCCAAGCACAATCATACCAAGATAATCCAACTCCAAGCAAGGCAAGGCATCCCTTGGGAAGTCACCCAGGGTTCCAAGCCACCAGCCTCCCCCTGCAAAGAGGCTGAAAAGCAGCAGGGAAGAGAGGAGATAAGGAGGGGCAAGATCAGAGGCAAGGCCATACGGGGTTAGTGGGGGGGATACCTAAGCCTTTACTGGACCAGCCTTGCAGGGGACCATTTTGCCTCTTCCAAGGCCCACCCTACTGCCCTGCTTAGCCTTTAGCCACCTCACAGACCCATGTACTACCTAACCAGTCAGCACCAAGATCCACCCTGAGACCTAGGCCCTGCAGGTCTGACTCCAAGACCTCCGTGACACTACTGCCAGTGTGGGGGCTCTTCCCCGTGGTCCAGACCTCCTGAGTGTTCATCAGGTTTTGGTGGGACAGAAAAGGGAGTGCCTGACTTCATTGAGAAAGCTACCATTGGGCACACACATTCAAAATGCTACAGAAAAAGTACACTGAGGACAACTTTGGGAACATCATCTTTAACATATTGAAAAGAGATTTTGTTACTAAAGGAGAAAAAGAACAGCATAACAGTGGCTAACAATTATTGAATTCTTTATTTGGTACCAGGCACCATGCCAGTACTTTACATGCCTGATTTCATTTAATCCCCATAACATGACAGAACGAGGTACTGTCAATGTTACCCACACTTCACACAAGGGACTGTGACTGTCATCTGCACTTCACACAGGAGACTGCCAGTGTTACCCACATTTCAGATGACTGACTGCCACGGTTACCTGCACTTCACACTGGGGTCTGCCATTCATGCCCACACTTGATAGGTGAGAAAGCTGAAGTTGAGAGAAATCAATTAGCCAGGGTCACAGGATTAAGAAGTCAACTAGGGATTCAGACCCTGCTCCACCATCTACCAGGCCCAGGTCAAATCTGAACTACTACAAATCAGGGACAATCTGACTCTAAGACCATCCTTGGGCTGGATCCCTCTGGGAAATTTTTCTAGAGCAAAGATCAGCACACCCAGGATTCCTCTTCTGAGACATAGATAAGTGGGAAGGAAACCATTTCCTCTGCCCACTGATGTACAGAGTGTGAGGGCAGCAGAGGACACAGGGCTCAGGGGACAGCATAGGCCCTGCAGGAAGGCCTTCCCAGGTGGGCAGTAGCCAGGACACAAACCAGCCCTCCCAGCTCTGTATATGGGGAACCTGGCTGCTACATTACCTAACTCATCCGATTCCTCACTCCCACCTTCTACCCCAAAATCAAGACCCTGATATGGTGCTTTGGACATCACCAGCCAGGTACCACTCTCTGACCTAAGTCATTTTTTTTCCAAGTGCCTAATCTCCAAGGCTCCTTTCCACAACCCCTCCCCACTCCAATACCAATGTCATCATTTAGCAGACACTCACCTGTCAACTCTGTGAAAAGAGCCAGAATTTGAAAACATTAGAGCCATGCATGAAACAAGGAAACCTTCTCAAACGAGGAAAGAGCAGCTGTTGGAATAACTTAAATGGATATTTCAAAGAAGCGTCTTAATCACTCTAGGTCTTCCTGAAAAAGTGTCTAAAATCTCAAGCTGGAAAATCTTCATAATTTAGAAAATGTGGGTTACCAAACAGCTCACAGGGCACTGGAATTACATTCAGCCTCTTCTCAGTCCTTTTATTTGCTACAAAGGCTAAGTTAAGAACTGTGTCCCTCTAACTTCCATCCATCCATCACTACTTCACTCTTGGGGAGCAGAGCGGAACAAACTTTTCCTACATAAATGAGATAAACCTTCAGATATTTTACTGTCATCTATTGTTTACTGTACTCTCATCTAACACAAACCACAATTAGTTTGGGGAGGAGAAAATGAAAAGACAGATCAAGTTCTGCACCTGTTCGAGCCCTCAACTACCCAGCAGAGTCACAGGGGCATTCCTCAGAAACAAGCCCGGAGGGCCCTGACAGTCACACAGTACCCTCCACACCTCAATCCACTGAGTCCTCCTATCCCAGAGAAGCACAGAGTGGCCATGCAGGGTGACAGGCTGGGCTGTCTCACCAACACCAACCTTCTCCCAAGCAGTAGACAAGACTTCAAACCAGGACCCAGCTCACCTCACTTTTGTGCGAACTCAGTGCCCCTAAAACTAAAGACCCATAATCTGGTGACCTGTGTCACCTTCCAATCCTTGTTCAGCTGCCACCTCTCAGATGTGCACCTACCCATCCTTCCTCTCTTTCAGGGCACCCTACCCTGTCTCCCCATGTGGCTACAGATTCCCAAGGGCAGGAATGGGCCATCTCACTCTATCGCTAGACCCCAGGAGCATAGCACAGGTTGAGCAGGGAAGGGACCCCAATTGCTGAATGGACAGATGACCTTGTCCTCAGCCACTGGTATCCAGTTAGTCCCCATCCAATCTCCACGTACATTGTCTCTGGCACCTGTCCTTTTTTACTCCCCACCAGGCAAATTCAAAACTTTATTGGCTCATGCCTGCCTTTTATCAATGGCCTTTTCTCCTGACTGGCTTCCCGGCCCAATTCAAGTCAACATTCTCCTCCTCAGAAACCTCTGAGGGCTCTTTATGCTTTTAGAATGAAGTGTAAACAGCCTTCCATTTAAGGTTATCAACAATAATCAGAACAACTTGCATTTTTCAACCTTCTTTCCCACTACAAATTTCCATATAAACCCTTGCATCTGGGAGGGTGATATGCCAAATCCATCCCTCCCTGACTCTTCAATGCAACAATATTCTTTGTGAACGGTCTAGTCCAGTGTAACAAACCTTTCCCACAAGAGCTGTAAACCCTAGGACCAAGAAAACTGCATCTCTTCTCAGAAAAGTGGTGGGGAGGGGACACGGTGGATGGGATGGGGGACAGACACAAATCAGATACCCATCTTTCTCACATCATAGCATGTAATAAAAATGACATTTGCACAACACATGTGAGTAAAATGGGGTGACTCATATCCTGAGGTGCTGGCCAGGGGCTGGGGTTACCTGACTGCAAGGACATCTCTGCAACCATTATCCATTCCAGCCCACAAGCTAAGAAGCTGTGCTTAGAGAATCAAATCCCACAGGCAGCAACACATCTCCTGCTCTGGTCATTTCACTGTGTGGTGATAAAAAGTATGCACTGTGTTTCACTCAATAAGGTACCAACCAGAGTAGTTTACGTTGTTAAATGTTAATGGGTTAATCTCTTTAAATAACTTAAAAAGCTTCTTTCCAAGTGATAACCTGTCTATTTCTGCTGCCTTTTATGGCAGAATCACCTGATCTTATCTATGGAAAGTAAGAGGAACCCCATCCATACTTCTCAAGAGGGTGAGCAAGTTACCTGATGGCCCTAGCAACAGGAAAGGCCCTCCATTCCACATGAGCTGAGATCCTGACTCACCAATGGGCCTCCTGGAATTCTTCACTGCCCCCGCCCCTAATCTTCTCTCCTCCAAACAAAACATGTTCAAGCCCTATAACAGGTCTTGTGATATGGTTTAAAGACCACTCCAGCAGCCAGAATAGACTCCCCTAGATTTAGAAATTATGAAGTAAATAACCTCCATCAATGCTTTTAGGTTATACTGTTCTAAAATCATCCGAGATCCTTAGCAGAGTGTCAAGGCCCTTCTCTCTTTTGCCCTGGATTAACACAGCTGACCATCAGAGCCTGGTCTAGGACCAGGGTTGCTTTTTTCGGATCTTAAAATGATCACCTACTTGTCACCTGAAGGATGTCTACAGTAAGTACCATTACTTTTTTTTAATAGATGGGAAAAGCAGTTTCATGCTCTTAAAAATTGAAAACCATCACCCACTCAATTCCAGAACAGGAAACACAGCTATAGCTTTTTTTTTTTTTTTTTTAATGGCTGCTCTAAGATCTTCCTCCCTGAGTCCTGTCCCATCCTCACAACACAATGACTTCAGGGCTCAAAAAAAGACAAGGCTCTGAGGAAGGAAACCTGCCAATGGACGTACATAAATAAAGAGAGGAGGAACCTAAAACAAAACTAACAAAGTCATGAAGAAATAAGGACAATAGAGAAAAGACCAGGGAAGCTCCAGGAGGGAACAGAACTATGTTTCCCTCCCTTCTGCAATTCAGCTCAGGATAGGCCACTCCTCCTCTTGGGCCTCAGTTTCCAGCGTGTAACGTCAAAGGGTGCCCCACTCATCTTGATTAAAGTCTGTGTGCTGTATAGTGGGCACACAGCAAATCCACACACAGAAGCAATCTCGTCTCAGGTGAATCCTAAAATTGTCTGCTGCCCAAAGACCAAAAATAGTTACATTTCTAATGCCCTGCCTGACAAATATAAATTGGCAGTAAGGCTGCAATTACATTTTAATCCAGACTCAGTACTTTAATATCTCTGCCTAAGAAAACTTCAAAAGCAGACCAGGCAACTCCTACCATTGACACCTGAGGCTTTCAACCTCCGCCAAAGACTTCAGCATCAGGAAATGTCACTTGGGTTGGAAAGAAACCAAAAAAGAAAAAGAAAAAAGAAAAGAAAAAGAAAAAAAAAGGAAAAAAGGAAAGCCTCAACAATACAAACTAAAAGTTTGGAGAGGGAAGGCAGGAGACAGATGACCCACAAACTGCTAAAATGGTCATTTAATCAAACGAAAGTATTAAGGAAAACATTTAATCAAACCCTCAAAATCTCCTAGGGTTCCAGTGAGTACAGGAAAATCCCACGCAGGGAGGGATCTGACTACAGAATCTTCTGAAAGAACCACTGCCACTAAGGGGGGAGTGGAGGCGGGGAGGTGAGCATTAACCCTTTACATGCACAGGAACAATCAGAAGGCAACAAAAAACGAAGTTCAGGTGTTCTGTCATTGATACACAAGTCCTGATAACATCACAGGTCTGCAGTGACCCCAATTCAATCAATGACTTCAAATCAAGAATTCAGTTTGCCATGATATTTTCCCCAAACCCCTAAGCAATTAGGGAAAATGTGTTGCCTCTGTGGATGTAAATGAAGGTTGTAGCAGCAAAGTTTTCAGAACTGGCTGTCAAAGTGAGCCTGCCCAAAACACACAAGAAAACTAACAATCTGTTGTCACTGCCACAAAAATCCACCACGTGGAAACGCAGCGACCTGGCCTGAAACCTCATCTCCAAGGTCATGGTGAGCAGCTGCCTTCAAGGTAAGAGTGTATTAAGTAGAGTTTAACAGCCACTGACTCAAGGGCTAATTGCACAAAACAACTGGGACTGAAGTAAATGTTATATGCAAATTTAAGGATTATATGCAAATTTAAGGCCACAGGTTTTCACTTTACTTATGGATAATCTGACAGAAATTTTTAGATGAGATCTTACAGTGAGCTCCCAAGATCTACAAATTGTTAGGTTGTGGTGGAATTTTGTTAAGAAGAAAATCTAGCTCCTTGATCTGTTTCATTGTGTCTGATAAATGAGCTGAGAGATCCTAGGGGGATCACCTAGTAGTTGTCACCTGGGAGAAGGATTTGGTCTCAGAGGTAAATGGTATAGCAGGGGCTGGGATACCCCTGACTACCTACCCCCACAGCCATCCTATTAAGTCAAAGATACAGGCCCCATCTAGGGAGTCTGGCAATCTGTCTAAGACTGAAAAGGGGGCCAGGCAATGTGTCTAAGACTGAAAAGTGGTAAACTGTAGTTGGTGACAAAGCCCTCAAGCTGGCTAGAGAGCTGGAAGTCTGGAAGCAGGACAGAATACAAGCCTGGCTCTCCCATTTACCACTGTATGCACCATCAGGCAACACACTTCCCCTCAGTGGCCAGACTCCACTCAGGGATAAAAGCCAGAGATGCAGGGATCCCTCTTAGTTCTCAAAGGCAAGATTCCATGACAGATCTGCCTGGCAAACATCTTCCCATTTCACATATGGAGGGGTTGTGTTCCTGAGTCAGAATGTGGGGTTTAGTAAGCCAAGGGCCAGGAAAGGGGCTGCCCCCTTTCCCCTAGTGAGGCCTCACAAACCCAGCAAACCTATCTCTAGGAAGGGGCTGAGGCTAGTGGGAAAAATATGTGAGGTCTAAAATAAAAAAGGCTGAAGACAAGGCCCAGCTGTAGAAGGTGACCCTGGTAATGTCACTCTCTGTAGGGGACTTTGTCTTCTTCCATCTGGACAGTGGAGACAGGCGTGGCTCTAAGGGGTACATAGCAGACAGTAATAGTTTGTCCCACAAGCATGAAGGTGTTCCACACACACGAGCAGCAAAGCAGTCAATGTTTTTGTGTCTCATCTGTTCTAGTTATAACGGTACACTCACTGAACTCCAATTTATTGAGCAGGTACATGTTCTAGGTGCTATTTTAAGCCATCTGCATTTATTACCTCACTTATTCCCAACTCAGCCATTCAAGGCAGACAGTACCACCCCCTTTTTAAAATGAGAAACAGAAGGTGAGGTTAGCAAGGTCACATCATAAGGAAGTGGCTGAGCAGAGCTCACACCCAACCTGTCTGAGGCAAAGCCAGGGCAGGCCCAGGATGCTGGCCACAGGGACCTGCTGCCTGGGAACAGGACCATGGCTTTACCCAACAAACAGCAGGCGGCACTGTACTCGAGTGGCCTTCCTGGCACCAGCAGGAGCTGGCTGGCCACTATATTGCAGCAGTATTATTTAAAGTGTGCTCAAAAGCATCACCTCATTTAGGCTGAATTAAGTTTGAAGGTTCAAAACAAAAAAAATCTCACCAGCAAGGCAGGTCAGGTAATGTAGGGTCTAGAAAGAGAGATGGAGGAGGCTTCAACTTCAAACAAATGTAGACTTTCTCTCCAATCCCACATTACCTACCCCTCCCAGCCCCTAGCTGCAGCTATAGTAAATAGCCTCAAAGTCCCACAACCTCAAACTTTCCCCCAAACTTGTGCCTCAACTTGCTGGGAGCCCCCTTTCAGGTACTGGTCACCCTCTGCCATCACATCCTATCTCAGATGCTGGCCTTTCTGTTCCTGGGGTGGATATCAAGTCTTCAGTCCTTTCATATAAATAACCCAAGAACTTGTAATCAGAATAGGAAAGCAGGGTCCCTGACAAACTCACCTTTGAAACAGGTAACTTTGTGAGGATCAAGAGCAAGAAAGTGGGTATAGAGAAGTGAGAAGCTG
Organism: Macroglossus sobrinus; assembly: GCA_004027375.1. NCBI lineage: Eukaryota > Metazoa > Chordata > Mammalia > Chiroptera > Pteropodidae > Macroglossus > Macroglossus sobrinus. The sequence goes on from PVKZ01001959.1 coordinate 275,517, forward strand.
CAAGGACCCTTTCTCCACATTCTGGTGAATTCTCAGTCACTTCCTAAGGCTACCTCCAAGTATCCTATTAAATTCCTTTGTCTTCTAAAAGACTAACCTACATTTTCATCAGACAAAAAGAGGTCACAAATACAGCCTAGAAAGCAAGGGGAGGGGCAAGAAGCCCATAGTCTGACATTCCTCTTGACTATAAAGTCCTGGATCACGTCTGCCAGAATCCATGTATGTGCAGGGTCTATCCCCAGCTGATACTTTTGTTTCTAAGAACACCAGTCTCACTATTTTCACCTCCCTGCAACCACTTCAGGTCCCTTGCTTAACTCAACCTTCTTTCCATGCCGCCTTCCTAATTCAAGTCAAAACGTAGCTTTGTAGTTAGGACATAAAATAAGTTGTTACCTAAAAGAAGAGCAAGCTAAGGCCAGGCAATCTAACTCACCTCCTAAAACAAATACTTCAAGAACATACATTCTAACAATCAACCACACTTAGCAGGCAGTGCAGTTCTGTAAGCCTCAAACTATGACACTGCCAACTAGTTCTTCTGGTTTTGCCGCACTTCCTGACCTGACAACTGTTACAAGGAAATCCTAACGATGCTCTATTACCCCAGGACAACTGCTCATGAAGACCTCACCCGTTTCATAATCTTCCTAGTTTTCTACACGAGCATAAACTCAAATATCAGGCAGAAAAATGTCTAGGAAAAATAGCCTTGGCCATTCCACTTGATAGCACAGAAACACCCAACTCCAAGCAGGTAGTTTTCCAGACAAGTACTTAGATTGCCCACGCTTTTAGAGGTTAGCATACTCACGGTCCTTAATTGAATCCAGTGGTAAGGGTATTATATTTTTGTCTCTGCTGGGACTTAAAATATTCAAGACTCTGCAGGTCATTCTTATTTTCTCCCAAGAGAAAGAACACCAGAAAACGCCAACATTTCATAATGGCTTTGCTACCTTCTCACTCATGTCCTTCAGGAGCATCCTTCAGTCGTCCGCTATCTAAGGCTCAACAAGGTCTAGCTCTGAGATTTGTCACCCCACACTGGTCGCTCGATCTCTCCTTACGTTCTTCGATAGGATCCCACTGCTTTCTAAATAAATCCTAGAACCCCTCGGCCCGGAATCTCATCTTCCTCATGTCTCTCTCACTCTCTGCTCTGACCATGCCGATCTTCTTTCGGTCCAAGCACTCTCTGCCAGAAACACTCTCCCTTTTTCTCTTTACCTACTCAGCTCATACTTGTCCTTTGGTTCCAGTTGGAGGAAGAACCCTTTCAGTCTTGTTCGCCAGGTGTCCTTCTCTCCTTGGCCCTTATAAGTTTCCCCACAGTTATCTGCTTAATTATGATTTCTCTCCCACTAATCTCACTGTAAACTCCACTGAGCAGAGATTCCTAGCACAGTGCTGGAGGCACAGTACAAACTGATATTTATTAAATCAATCAATCAATGCAGAAATCACTACTTACAATGCCAGAAATTCACAAAATAAATGATGCAAAACAAGTGAGAAAAGTTACTGAAAAATTGAGAACTGGAGTCTTTAAATGTGTTTTATTACTCAAATAAAAATGTTCCTTATTTTATTTTTAAAAAATCATAAAGTATAGAGATATTCCAAAGTTGTTTTTTCCCCCAACTACTGCTAATCATAATCAAGAGTTGTTGTTGGCATTTTAGTGCAAACCCTTCCATGACTTTTTCTACCAAGAGTAGCATTATTTTTTTCCTCACTATCAAAATAATAGATTGTAGGATCTGCCAAATGATACTGCATTAACAGAGATGACTTGACACTAAAAAAAAAATGATGTCATCTGAGTGGAAATAACAATACATCCTAATCAGTAATATAGAAGCCATCCCATTCTCTATACCACATCCGAGGTGAGAGACAATCCTCTGAAAAAACCAGCTTCAGAATCTTAGGAGAGGAATAAAGGGATGAAAGATGAAGGGTGGGAGACTGAAGAGTCTAGCAAATCGTTCTCAAAATTCTCATTCTAAACTGCTTCCTTTAGAAATGAGCCAACTTTTCTGGGTTGGAAACTGAGGAAGTTTATGCAAAGAGGTGACTGTGGCTTCGCTCCTTAAAGACCAGCTGGTAACTCCAAAACAGAGCATGGCTATAATGGTGTCACCAAGTCATCCCATACCTCCAAATAGAGTTGCACTGGAGCCTGGACAAGTAAATGGCCTTGCGCTGTAGGAGCTCCCAAGAAATGCTCACACTGGGTTTGCAAAAATGGGACTCTGGTGCCCCATTCGGTAAGTTCAAGGCCAGCTCTGTCTTTCCATCACTCAGAGGACTTGGGCAAGCAGCCTGGCCTCCAGAAGCCTCAGTTTCCTCACATGTAAAGTGAGGACTGTACTCCCCTCACCTCATCAGACTACTACTGGCACTGAAGACATCTGTACACTGAGCTTGGCATACAGTAGGCACTGAAATCTGGGGGGTGGGAGGGACTAGTGAGATCTATTAGCCTTCTTCAGCTTGCCATCAGGTCTAACAAACAACTAATCTTACATACTGATCATACTGATACTGACTGGATGCCAGCAAAAATTATTTCATATAATCTAACTTAAAAGAAAACTTGTAACCACTACCAGAAGAAAAATAACAAGACTGAAACAAATGCACAGAAGTCTGTCTGTCTGTCAGGTTCTCTGTGCTGCCACAGCCAGAAGGTGTCACTGTGTGAAATGGACACACAGAACCAGAGATATTAACAAGTGCTGTGAACTCTAAGAAAACTGAAAGAAGTAAAAGGGTGAAGAAGAGAGAAAATTAAAGGCTCAAGTGACTCACTCAGACTTTGATCTAAAGAATACAAAGCTCTTAAGGTAAGATGAACTCCATACCTAAAGACGTTAGGTCAGATACACAAAATTAAGCAGTCCCTGCAAAATTCCCAGAGCAAGGCAGAAACATGCACCCAGGGGTTGTCATTCAGTTCCCTAGGGAGGGGTCCTCATTCATTTCTGGGACCCCATGTGTGCTCACACACCAAGTGTCAGTAACGCTCTAGGCTGGGGCTCTGCCCATAAGCCTTTCCTTGTTGAAGTGATCAATTCCGATTCTTGGCAATAATCCCTTTAAAAGGCCAGCTGCTGCTGTCTAGTCACTGATGCCGACCCATTCCAGGTGGGAAAAAAGATACCAATACAGCCACTGCCTAAATGAAGAGGCAAATTTAAAGTGCAGGGCCCTGTGAAGGGCTGGAGCCCAGAGAGGGGGAAGGGTCCCGCGGCTCCCGGGGGTTAGGCAGGAAGGGCGAGAGCAGGAGGAGGGCCGGCCCTGCAGGCGTGGGCGCGCGGGGACTCTTATTCTGACACGGGATCCGCCGTCGCCGCCGCCACGGGGTCCAGCGATTCGGCCCGGCCAGCCCGGGACCCCCGCCCCGCGCCCAGACCCCCGCCCCTGCGCCCACGTGCCTCTCACCCACCGCCCCCCCAGCCCCGCCAGTCTTCGCCGCTCGGAAGCGGCGCCTTGCGGCCCGGCCCCTCCCCAGCCCGGGAGGAAGCGTAGGACGTACAGAGGCGACGCCGCGACTTTCCCGGACCCCCGCCTGTCCCGGCCCCCACGTGCACCGGAGGCGTCGGAACGTGGAACTTTCCAAGATAGCGCGAGGAACACGCTCCCAGAATACAAGGAGTACAACTCGCTCGCTCTCACTTTTCCACGCTCACGAGAGAATCCCCCACGACCCCCCAACACTGCCCGGTCCGCACGACCCCCACCGCTCCAGTCTCTACCGCGCTTTCGCGGCCCGGACCCGGGCCCCCGCCCCACGTCCCCCCGCCAAGTTTAGTTCGTAACTTACCGGGCCACGGGCCGGCCGGGCCCTAGGTCCGCGCGCGGGTTCGCAGAACCGTGGGGCTGGGGTCGCCCGCGGAGCTGAAGGGTCAGAGGCACCGGGCCGCGCGCGCTCGCTCCGCCTGTGGGGCCGCCCGGGCCCGCGGCGCTCGCTCCGCCGGTCCACCCTCCAGCCCGCGCCGCCGGCCAGATAATGCGCCCCTCGGCCGCACACATGGAGCCCGGCGCCGGCGTCACCGCCCGGGACATGCGCACCAGGTCAGCGCGCCCGGCCCGCGGCCCCCAAAACACCGGGGAGCTCTTAAAGGCGACGCCGCCCGCCCGCGCCCGGCTGGGCGGGGCCAAGCAGCCTGGGGCGGGGCCTCAGTGTGAAGGGCGGGGTCATGTGGGGCGGGGTCACGCAAGCCGGTCCCGCCCCGGAAGCACCGCCCTCTCAACCGCGGTCCACAGTACGCCCCGCTCCGCGCGTCGGTTTCCCACGCGGGCTCCGGCGGGTCCCCTGCACAGAGTCGAGGGGTCGGCGCCAGCTCACCCGCCGCAGAGCTGGCTAGCCGCGCCCAAGGCTGACTCACGATGCGTTCGCGACGCGCTCATTGCTGACCTCGCTACAGCTGAGCTGCGCGACCTGGAGCTAGCTACTCAGCTGCTTCTGAAAACCGAAGTCAGAATGCCACCCTAGCGGGGTCATCACACAGAAGCTCCCCTCCTGGGGATCGGGGGATCGGCTAAACTATCACTTCTCCAGCTCAATGAAAAGAGTTCTACGAAGTAAGCTCCAAACTCACCCACTGCTAGCTAGACACTTGGGGATGACGGCGCTCCCCCTCCAGTTACCTCCCAATCTGCCCCAGTGTCTCTAAGAGAAGGTAACTTGCCTTTCAACCCACACCCCCGCGCAAGAAAACAAATCTGCATGCTTTCCTATCCAATGACATGAAGGAAACACGCGAAAAAGTCTAATCTGAGAGAGGACATGAGCTTTGGAGATGTTTAACTACATAAAGCAGAACACAATTTCAAAAGAGAAAGTAAGATAATAGCACAATAAGGCTCTCAATATCAAGATTAGGTTCTGAAGAACCACCAAAAAGGCCTTTTTCATGTTCTTTTTCCACGTTAAACAAATATATGTAATTCATGATGAGACATCTAGACTCCTGAATAGTGGCTTTTGTTTTTTTATAACATTCTAATACATATTCAAACAAAGAAACAAAAGTTTCACCAAACATATCTTAACCGCTTGCAACGAATTCTGGTATTTTTTATTTCGTTTTTAAAGAGAATGTAATTCTGACCCACTACTGCTCTTGACCCCAAACTTGAAATACACGTAATGTAGAACAAGTTTTACAAATAAAATTGTTTTTATGCTATGTGCTCCCTCCTCAACAAAAAGTTCAAAAAAGCCCATCTTAATTCTGTTGATTTCCATATATAATTGCCAACTTTTTGTCATTGATTCCACTGCACACACACCTCCGCCCCACTCACAAAATCTTCCAACTGCTTAATGCAACATCTGGCACAACCGTCCCTGGGTCAAAAGAGAAGCATTCCTCAAACTAAAAATGATACAAAATATAAAGTGTTAACCCCTCAAACACATTCCCTGACCAGCTTTTGTCAGCAATTTGCTTTGCTACAAAGAAATTTAAATGTTCAAATTCAAAAACCAAATAAAAAGTCTTATTCTCAAACAGTTGACTTGATATAGGAATGCAGGAAGCTCCCTAATCCAATGTGCAAAGGATAAATTAAAATATCCAGAATTTCTAACATCTAATTCGGCAGCAATATATTTTGAGAACTGCTTTACTGTACGGTGATTAATCAGATGATGTATGTTAAAGCAATACAAGCAAAATATGACCTCACTGCTCCTCACCTGGGTTTTGATTAATGCCAACTTAATTAACTACAAACAGAGCAAAGAAAGTGTGGCCAGGTGGGAGACTCAAAATTTGAGACAGATGTAGGGATTCCAAAGGCTGAGCTGGCAAGCCCTGTGAGTCACCAAGGTGACAACCATTCTGTTTTAAAGAGAGAGGCATCGGCTGCAACATATTAATGACACTGAGGTGTACAGCAGTGACAGGTGGGCTGCTCCAGAGAGCAGTGCCAACCTCTCCAGCTCGGAAAGCATGGGTAGGGGTTGGGTGAAATAGTTACAAGGTTTATTTTTGTGATAGAGCTATGTATGTAGATATAAAAAAGGGACAGCGAATCCAGGCCCGTTTGGGGTCCCCGATGCTCAAGCAGGCAAATGCTGAGGCTGCCTGAACTAAAGGCCTTGCTGCCTCAGTACCTAGTACTGGACTAAACAGCAAATAGTTCAGCGAGGTGATTGTGAAATATGATGCAATCACCTTTAGATGCCATTCTAAAGCTGAAGAAACTGAGACAACTAGGACTAGAATGTTTTTCTTGAAGTTTTTCCTTGCCCTAAGAACAAGGCAGTCAATACTGACAAGTATCAGTTACTATAATACTTTAAAAATACTTGTTATTTAGTTCAATGAAATTTTCTTCCAAATTTCACATTAAATTTCATATCCTTCATTGGCCAGATCCTTGCTAATAGCTAAGCCTCCTTCCACCCTAACTACTGCAAAAATATTCTAATTATCTTCCTAATGTACTATTAGATAAACTTCTAATCACTATCTGAGCCTGTTCCTGCACAACAGAGGGACTGAAGAAAAGAAATTTGGACCAAAATTTGAATTCATATCCTCTTTAATAGAAGTTGGTCAAAGGCGTCACAATAGTGTGAAACTGACTAACAAGTAGCATCACCTACTGAATGTTTAAGGAACTGTACTTCTTTGTTTTTAATCAGGAAATTTCTTTCCAGTGGGCAAAATTCAAGATGCCTTATGTAATTAAACAGTGATTGATTAAGAACTAAGAGACCACTCATCCCAAGAGTTTTGCAGGCTGAGGAGCCTGCAGGTACCAGCTCCAGGAGTTCACAGGCTGATGGCACTGAAAGACACAGAATGATTTCAATGCATAACATGCATTCATAAGAAAGGCAGAGGAATAGCAGAGGAAGGGGTTGTTCTGCTGCCTGAGGAAGGGTCTGGGGAATCTTTGTGGATGTGACATTTAAGCCAGCTAACAGATGAACATCTGAGGCATCCAGAGCAGCAGAGACAAAGGCCAGAGCTGGCTACACCTAGAGTGTGGGGGCTCTGGGGCAGAAAGGGATGAAAAAAAATATTTTAAACTTTCTAGATGCTTTTCTCTCTCAAAATACAGAATGAACTGTCAAATATTTAAATCCACAAGCTAAGCAGATCTACTTGTTTTCTGAGATGCTCTCTAAAGAGTAAACAGTGTACACATTCAAGTCTACCAAGTTTTTTTTAAGTACCCTTATGAACAAGAGCACTGACCACTCTCCATACTCTGCATTTTTAATACTCTAAAGTCTAAAACTGTTTTCACTGAATTTAGGAACAATATAAGCACAATGTCTAAGAGATGATTGTTTTAAAGTTTCTAATTTCACCCTAAATTCATGTTCACATGGTAAGATTACAAAGCAATTGGTTGGGAAAAGAAAGGAAAAGATTCATTTCTATGTGAATTTGATTTCCTTAGTACTTTGATATTTTTGGTACTTTTTTCAAGGACTACAGATAGTTCAAGGGACTATTACAGTGATCCTCTATGAAAAATATAATACTCCTGATGCATTACAGCTGCTACAACAAATGTCATTTAAAATCACATTCTTACATTGATTAGGAGTTTGTGGGATTCACATCAGCACCTGTTTGCCCCATTCCTGTCATGTATGCTGAAAAGCTCTCTGGAATACAGCTCTCTGGAGACAGACTACTTTGTCAATGTGTTTCTGCTTTGTTCTGAGTATAATTTCTAACCACAATTCTGAACTTCATGTCTGTGCAATGTAGAGTTCAGGCTCTATCTGCAGTTAGTCTCTGGTGTGGCCCTAATGTCTTACTATTACAGGGTTCTAAACACAAATGCTTCCCTGAAGAGTTAAATATGAACTGCTCAGAAGTTTCATCGTAAACCAGAAGTGTATCTCCAACTCTGTCTTCATCTGTATGTGTCATCAGTTGGCAAGAAATTTCTTTTGTATCTACATATGGCTTACCAAAAAAAATGCCCACCTAACTTACATAAATTTTAGTCTCTGAAAGTTAGTAAATAAAACATGTTTCCTATAAATTAAAGAATTAAAAGGAAAAAAATCAGAAAACTACCAGGAAAATAAAAGGCTATATGGACAGTTTTAAGTCAGATCAACCCATTCAAACCTGCTTAGCAGAAAGTGTTAGTCACATCATCAGTCTGCTAATAAACATCCTTGGTTTAGACATGAAGAAAAACATGTTTTAAAACCTTGGCATCCAGTTCACACCCCTCTCCCCAGTTGTTAAATGGCAGATCTTCCAACTTAACATAGGAAAGAGGGATAACATTCCTCCCAATAGTTTTCCTAATATGATGGTTACTCTCTTTCCTCCCCTACTACCCAGTATTTCACTATAGAAAAATACAGGTGGCAGGTCTTCCTAGATTTTCCCTTCTCAGCTTGATAACAAACACCATTCCCTTCTGTGTGCTTACCTAGTCAGGCCTATATATTACCAACTCCTAGTTTGGGCAGAGTAAGATCTTTATTTCAAAATTAGATCAAAAGTCAACTTTCAGTAGTGATATTTTGAGAGATTAAATATAAAGCTTGAAAACTTTATAAATATAAATATAAAGCCTAAACCTTAAAAATACCATGCAAGTTAAAAAACTGTTCTGCCATGTTAAGAATTTTAGAGCAGCCTGAATAATAATTCTCAAAGGGAAAAAACAAAAAACAAAAAAAACAAAAAAACAGAAGCAGCCCCCAAAATGTTTTCTTGAACTCCTTAAGACATTAAACTGCATGTAGAGTATATACCATTACAAAGAGAGTCTAGATGGTCTGATTTCACTGGCTATCATTGGTTTCTGATTGAAAAATGCTTACTGAGAGCTCAATTTAAATATACTTGGAGTTTAATCTTGAATCCTACTATGACACATCAACTTTGAAGGTAACTTTGGGCTTACTTATGAAAGGTGCCCAGTTCAAATTCTGACTTTTAGACAAAAATACCCTCCTCAGGTCAAGAGAATCACCATGCTGTTTTTCACCTCTAGATCCCTGCCTGTGCCCATGCTGTTCCTCTCCCCAGAATGTTTAGACACTTACTAACAAGTACCTCTCTCTATCACCCCTTCCTTTGCTGGCCCTCCAAATCATCCCCTCCTTCCCTGAGATAACTGCAGTACTTCACTGTACGTATAAGTTCATATACTTTTCTTTTCCTAGTGGCCTATAAGCTTCTGTGTCCAGTCAGGTGCCCGACTCTTAGCAAGTTAAATAAATATTTCTATCATCCTCAAACGTGAGGCTTTTGCTAGTGCATACTGCAGCCACACAGAGCACAAGTTTGGGCTTTTTTCCCAGTTACCCCGTTATGCTTCAGAATGCACTGAAGGCCATATGGCAAGTACACCCAGTGTAAGGCAACAATGAACTGCAGGAACACTGGGAAAAATCAGCCAACCCAGGAATCTCTAGATCACCAGCCCTTGGCCATGCACAGCAGCCTATGACCTCAAAGTGAACTGGTCTGCTCTTGAGCAGTATTAACTGCCACAGGTAGCTGTCCAAACCTGGGTATCAACATTGAGAGAAACAGTAAGCCTTGATCCAATTCTGTTACAACTCTTTTATGAGGCACCTACAACAATCTGGTCGCATCATGCTTACCATCCCTACCCCACAAATGATGAAACTGAGGCTCAAAGAGCTGAGTCTACTTGCAGCTAGGCCACTTTCCTGAGGTCACAGAGCCAGCAACTGGTGAAATGTGGATACAAACCCAAGGCTCTCTGGCTCTAAAGTTTCTACTGTACATAGGGCCTCCCATGGTACTTTTACAAAGCAATGAAGACAAATAACAGCAAACCATTTAGCAGAAAGACCTATCTGCTGTCTGCTTCTTTAAGTTCTATACACATCTCCAGAGATCCCTCTACTGGCAAGCTCCTCTGTAGAGAACACTGTGATAATGCAAAAGGAAATTCTGCTGGCCTCTCAGCCAGAGTACCAAGTTTGTGTGTACATTAGCTGAGATCCCAGAAGTGCCAAATGCAGGTTCTCTGGTAGCTTTTAACACTGACAAAGCAACTTTCCAAAGAAAAAGTGAAAACCTGAATGTGTTTTCTATGCCCAAAATGGGGCCCAAGAACTCAGCCAGGAAGTGAGGAAGGAGCAAGCATCCACTTCCCAAGGACAGCAGAGCCCAGAGGTAGGAGCCCGGTCACACGCACAGTTGCATTATTTGTTCATGCCCACTTCCGGGCTGGGCCTGGCTCTTTACCTCCAGAGTCAATACTTGGGTGGAAGGAAATAAAAAGAAGACAGGGTAACCAGAAATTTTCCTTATAATATCCTCCCTCTTCCCTGGAACCTGTTCCCTGAACAAGTATCCCCCGACCCAGCTCTTTGGCTTCCTCAACAATACACTTACTGAAGAAAAGCACCTGTCACATAACTGACCTATATGGACTAACATCAAATCTTGGCCACAACATAAGAAAGTCAAAATAACACTTGCCCAAACCCAGTGTAAGAGGGAACCATAGGACAGAGGGAACTCTGTTCACCAAGAACTTAACAATAAATGACAAAGCAGGCTATCTATTTGAAATGTCATTTTTCCTATGCCATAAACAACAGCCAAGCACTCCTCTTGCCTGAATTTTTTTAAAGATTTTAAGCTAGGCAAGAAGAGCTTTCAGAGCTGTTTACCTCTGCATAATATATACTGTCATGAAGAAATGCCACAGGATTCCAAAAACACACTGCTACCAACTTCAAGAAAAGCAAAGCTGAAAATGCTCCCGGCAGTGACCTTCTCAGACTCTCGTTCCTCCAAAATTACAGCCAGTCATCGTGGATCAACTAGTGCTAACAGCCAACAATCAATCAGTAAAATGCCATAATTTCCACTTCCTGTTAGAGGGAGGAAACAGAAGCAAGGAGCCCAGTGAGGAAATGAGAAGGGTAGTGAGGTTTCATTTCTAAACTTCCAAGAAACTCCACCCCAAACTCCCAAAATCCAGGGATAGTACCAAAGAAGCCCTGTGATATTCTTTTATTTTTTGTTTACTTCTCTGCAACTGGTATGTAAGCTCCTGTAAGGCCTACTGCATCTATCCTGCTCACTGCTAGGCCCCCAGCATCCAGCATGATACACCTGGCACATAGTAGGCACACAAACATTGCTGAGTAATTTGCTGGCATAGGAAGTTATATGAGCCAGAAGACTTAACACTTTCTATTTTTCAATCCAATTTAAGTTGCACTTAAAAAAAAGAAAAGAAAAGAAACACACCTTATGGCCACATAGGAAAACCTATGGTAAGTAAAGCCCTTACGTGAGAGTTTGAACGTCCCTTATAGGGCAGTTTGGAGGAATAAATTTGTATTAAAATGATGCTCTAGTATAAACAAAGGCAGCCAGGCTGCAAAAGGTAAAGCCAAACTTAACACTAGAAATTAAAAATAATACCATCCATTCATTTGGATGGAACAACTACATACAGTAGTTATTTCTCAATTCCAAAAGAGGTCAACTTCTTATCCTCAAGATCCCTCAGGGATTTAACGTCCCCTGTGCTCTCTCTAACAGGAAGGAAACCCTGACTTCCCCAGCTATTTCAGTTATATAAATCAACAGTTTATCATCTAGGGTTAGAAGCTGGGCAGTGCTGGGACCCACATGCCTTTTAGAGCTGCCCACCAACGGATAACCATGTTACATTACATCTAATAAATGTACATAGATCAATATCATTTCTAACTATCCAAGGGTTTTTAGTGCTATAAGGATCTTTCAATTAAAAAAAAAGTTTAAAAAACTTCCTGTTAGATAAAAGAGACTTGGTAGTGGTGCCACCATCTACCAGAGTGAAGTCTGTGGCACACAAGAGAAACAGCATAATTTCAAAAGGCATAGTGATCCCTTTAAAGTTGCTTACCTTATTTTTTATATATTAAAAATGAGAAACTTTGCTCCTTTCTCATATAATGGAATAACTGTCCTTAAAAGAATTAGAAGAAATTTAATATTGATTGGTGTAGTTCTTGACCTCAATAGTAAAGTCACCTTTGTGTGTGTGTGTTAGCAAGAGAAAGAGAAAGAAGGAGGAGGAGGAGGGAGACAAAGGGAAGAGTAAAGATATTTCAAGGGTGAGGAGGAGAACCCTTTTCTTCAAACCTGGGAGCAGCTCAGTTAGGGTCTAGCCCAGATTTTCACCTATTATTACCCCCTAGGTTTAGCTATAAGCAGTAAACGCCACCTGTCCTCACAATAGTAAGTGAAAAAGGCTGGGCCCAACTCATGGCCCTGATTGTAGGTAGGGCTTTCAGTAATTGATAATAAAGAATCCTCTCAAAAGAAGAGGAGAGGAGAGGGGAGGGGAGGGGAGGGAAGGAG